>JBBPLF010000345.1:5597-32089 GCA_038089615.1 Aureoboletus auriporus
CCTTAGAAGGTTTGGTGGCATGCTTTGAGAGGGCAATCACCGCAAATGCTATATCAGGACAAGTCCCAAGCATAAGGTACAGAAGTGATCCAATCACTTGTTGGAAGAGTGATCTGATTTTGGTGTCTATGACACTTTCGTGAGCCTTTGGGTAATAACCATGAGGGAGAGGGGTAGGAGCCACACAAGCATTGATAAGATCAAATCTTTGTAGGATTTTCTCTAGGTAGGCACATTGATCGATGAAGATCTTGCTGCCGTCTTGTTGGATATTCATGTGTAAGAACTCCTTTGCAGGACCTAGGTCTCTGCATTCCCAGCGCTTCATAAAAGCAGCTTTAATCTCTCTGACGGTCTCAATGTTTGGGCTGCAGAATAGTGCATCATCAACATAGATGATTGCTACAACCGCTGAGGTTCCGTTCTTCTTGTATAAGAAGATTCTGGCTTCTGACTTCAGACATGTGAATCCGAGATTTTTCATGGACTCATTGAGAGTCTCCCACCAGGCAAGTCCGGCTTGTTTAAGGCCATAAAGGGCATGTCTCAGACGGAGCACTTTATGCTCTTGCCCCTTGACTACAAAGCCATCGGGTTGTTTCATGTAAATCTCTTCATCGAGCTTGCCATATAAGTAGGCGCTTCAAACGTTGAGTCACTCAATATGCCAGTTCTCAAGGGAGGCCAGTGCAAGCATTAAGCGCACCATCTCAAACCTTACGACAGGGGAGAATATGTGGTCGAAATCGATTCCCTCAACTTGGGAGAAGCCTTTCGCTATGAGGCGGGCACATTTGCGGCCATCAGGTTTGATGTCAAATACCCAGTGATTGCTAATAACTTTGTGGCCTTTTGGTGCATCAACTAGCTCGAACACTTTCTGCTGCTTGAGCATGTTAAGCTCAGTCTCACATGCAGCTTTCCATTCCTTTTGTTGGTTTGGAGGTAGGGTAGCTATATCCCTTAAAGTCCACTCGTGGTGTGGTTTATTTTCTGCAGAAAATACGGGTAATGCCTTTGATAGAAGGTATGTGGCCAACCCAGATCCCCCCTCACGACATAGTCATTCGACGTCATCCTCGCTTTTAGCGGTGGGATCAGAGGGGACGGGTGTGTTGGGAAATTGGCCAGGAACTTGCTGGGAAGACGAAGGGCGGCCTCAATGTCTTTGATCTGGTCAATTGGATGACGGTCGTCACTGTAGATGTTATCCAGTCGATGTGGGATTCTGCACTCTTGGCCAGAACAGCATGGTGCAGCAGGTATAGCAGGTGGTGGAGTGCAATGCTTCTTAGGGGCTGGAGGCTGCCTAGAAGCAGGGGCCATAGGAGGCATTATAGGATGCAATGGTCCTGGACTGGAGGTGCAAGATTCAGACTGATAAGACTCAGATTGAGAATTGTCTTGAGTGGTCACCGGGGGTAGGACCGGAGCAGATGGTTCTTCTCCAGATGATTCTTGGAGAGTGTGTTTTGGCTTAGGGGCCGATCCCTTGCACTTTGGGAAATGCGCTTCCTCAAATGAAGCTTGCACAGCAGTGAAGAGAACATTGTTGGGTGATCTCATGAAGAGGTAGTTAGCCTCATTACCTGGAGCAACACCTAGGTACACCATTAATTCAGACTTAGGGGCGAGTTTATCAGCCCGAACATCTGAGGGGAGGAATACATATGCAGTGCAACCAAAGATGCGCAAATGGTCCAGACAAGGCTGCTTACTATGAAGCGCTTCGAAGGGTGTTTGCCATTGAAGGCAGGATAGGGATGTGCGGTTGTAAAGGTGGGTCGCATGAGCGACAGAGAACTCTCAATAGCTATCAGGCAAGCAGGCCAAATGGCACATTGCCTCAGCTTTGTCCATAACAGTTTGCATGAATCTTTCTGTGCAACCATTTTGTTGTGGAACATGGGGGGCACTATTAAATATTTTAATGCCCTCCCCCTTAAGCATGTCATCATATGTGGCAGATTTGTATTCACCACTGAAATCAGACATCCAACCTTGTATAGACATGTTGAATTGCATCTTTACCATAAATAAGAAATGGTGGGTAGCTGCCAATGCAGCACCTTTAGTGTGCAAAGGGGTGGTCCATGCCATCGAGGTAAAATCATTGAAGAAAACGATGATGTACTTGTACTTGTGGTACAAGTCAGTTGGGAAGGATTTAATGTCTGAGTGGACAAGCTCAAAGGCACGCTTAGCACGAACGTTCAATGAGGGGAAGGTACATTGAGGCTGTTTGCCTTTAGCGCAGCCAGGGCAGACCAAAGTCGTTGTTTCCGGGATTGTGAAATCCAGAAGCCCAGTGGTGTGTTGCTTCACTTGTTTGGCAACCTCTTTTGAGGGGTGACCCAGTCGTCTATGGACTGTCTCATAGTCAATGGTCACATGGGCGGAGCCAAGGATAGGAGAGGCTTTCAAAGTGTACATACAGTATTCCGGCCTAGTTGACCAGTAACAAAGGGTGCGAGCATTGTGCCATCGCCATATGTCACAGTGATTGTATTCTTCTCACCATGTACCTTAGCTCCTGCTTGTAGCAGGTGCCCAAGTGAAATGAGATTGACACCAGAGTTAGGAATATGTCCGACATCGTGCAGCACCAAGTCATGGGCATGACGATTGATATCAAACCATCTAAGAGAAATGGTTCCCTTTCCTTCTACCCAAATGAGAGAAGTGGCGGTTTGTACTGATATTCACTCATCCTCACGAAACTTATGATAAGTTGTAAAGGCATCACGCAGTGGAGTAAAGTGCATCGAAGCACCTGAGTCCAGGATCCAGTGGGTTCTCATCTTATCCATGATTTCCATGCATTTAGAACAGTTACAATGAATTTCATTGCAAGTTTTTACACTACCACACATATTAACTAAATTACTAGCTGTAAGCGCAGAAGCTGCTGTTAGCAAGCTCAAAGTGGAGGATGAAGAAGGGACTGACCACATGTGTGGAAAATCGGGATCCTCACCCCCATTCTCAGAGCCATAAATATCAATCAGGTCCTCCTCATCCCAGGAGGATGCAGGAGGTGCCATGATGTCTTTGCGGCAAGAGTGCTTAGAGCGCTTGGTGGGAGGAGGAGAGTTGGAATCTGACTCAGGAATAGGCTCAAGCCATGAGGTGAGTGAAGAGGTGGCAGCGGCGGGGGACGAGGACACCAAGGTGGAGAAGGAGGCGGAGGCGACAGCAATGCTTGCCAGGAAAGATGGCCCATGTGATTGCAGCTCACTGTCAAGGGACCATATTGTTTTGGAGGACGGCTGGATCTCTAGCCGATGGGCGAGATCGAAAGCCTCCTGTATTTCAGTGTGAAATGCAGGTCCTTGTTGTCCTTGAAACATTGATGTGGGACGGTGGGCAAGTGTGTGTGGGTCAGGAAACGGCTCAGGACCGATCATATGGGTGAAGGAGGTGATGTGGGCATGGGGCTGCTCATTGGAGGAACCTTGCTTCTCGCGTTGGTTCTTGCCGCCACGTTTGCCATGCTTTCCCTTCTTCTTCAAGGCATCGCCATCAGGCGCCTGCTGTTGCTCGAAGTTGGGGTCAGCCCCCTTGCACTTAACAGCGCTGATCTTGTTGGCCTGAGTTGCCTTTGGGGCGCTGGTGCCAGTGCTGTGCAGCATATGGCGCTGGTCCCACGAGAGGACCGCAGCCTGTTGGATTTCCTCAATCGAGAGGGTTTTGGGTTTCCCCTCAAGGTCCTTGGCTTGTGCAATCATCTGCGCTACCATGTCCATGGATGATGGGAGCTTGGCCAGCAGAAGCATGGCCTGGATGTTGGCGGGGAAAGAGTACCCTGCCTGTTCAAGCCGAGAGAAAAGCATGACCACCTTGTTTAAAGATGGTGCTGGATGGGAGGAGGCAGCAATTTTGGTATTGAGGAGCTCCTTGAAAAGCGCAAATGCGCTGGAGATCCTGGGAGCGTTGTAGGTGTCCTTGAGGGTCTTGAGGAGCACCATGGTGTTCAACTCTTGACCATACTTCTGCCTGAGGGACTCAGACAGGTGGAGCTTGACGGACCCAATGATTGTATCGTTCGCCTTGATCCATTGGATGTAGAAATCACATCCATCCTTGGATGTCTCGGCAGTGACCTTGGGCTTGTCAAAGTCAACTACCCAAGTGCATCTGGTAGCTTGAATATATGCCATCATGGTGGGCCACCGCGAAGTCCAGTTGGCTCCGTTGAAGATGGGGATTGACAAAGAAAAAGCGGTGGAGGAAGACATTGTTTGAGGTCTGTAACGTAAACATGTCAGCATTTTGGACTGACATAGTTTCCCTGTACCAGTGCCCTGCGCAAAAAAGAATGCAGCAGGACACAAGCCATCATTACAAGGTTTTCCCACTGTCATATCCCGGATTTCATCCAAGTTCAACTCCGGTCACTGCGACGCAACTCTGGATATCCTGCAACAACTCCGGTGCAATCTCGCACACTCAGGTATCTCCGTTCTCTGGACCCTTTCATTTATACTTCTATACTCTTCCGATGTCATCTCGTACATACTCCATTTTACTTCTGTCACTTTTCCCTAGTTTCCCTGACTGTCACTTTTCCCTATTCCATTCTCCATCTGTCATTCTGTACTTATACCTCCATTCTCCGTCTGTCATTCCGACCCTTATTCATTCTCACTCCATACCTACCTCCGAGATATTTACATGACTCTGTATCTTAGACCCTTCCGCCCTCTGTATATAAACCCCTCCGTACTCCCTTTGTAACCTCAGTTGAATATCGAATTGAATAACCACCTTCCTCTTCTCACTCTGACCTCCCGATCACCGTCCGATCTCCACCTCCGTCTCCTTCTTCATTCCACTTGAGCCTAATGGTTCTTGTGACCTCCGACCTCCGACAAATTCGGAACCTCCAGGTTCAGTAAGGGCGCAGAATATACGCTGAAGCCAAGTCCCACCGAGACTCCACTCCGGACTTCGCTAGAGTTACGTCCATCCATATAGTTCTAACACCCATGTGCGGCATTACTATGCAGTGGTTCACATGCAGCATTTCCACACAGTGAAGAACTGGTCTGACTAGTTCACAGACGATGCAGCCATTAGGCACAGACGTTGCGTTGCTAGCCAGGGCTCATAACCTGTTGAATGTGCTACATACTACAGGAGTAGGATATGCCTGAGGGAGAAAGTACTAGCTCACCAGTTTGGATAAACATTGAGGTTGACAGCACAATGTGGTAACTGGACAAGTTGTTATTAGAACTCAGATACTGAGTTCGAATGTATATACTACAGGTTTGCTTATGTACTTCTTACTATATGCGGTAACCTAGTGTACTACTATACTTTTAGTATACTTGTTGAACAGTAATAGATACATATTCAACATAAAGTGTAGTGATCTAGACTAACATGTGTACACTGGTCTAAGGTACATATGTAAGGATTGGTCTAGAGTCAGTTGTTATTGTTGTTCTGTCCAATTGCAATGTCCAATGTGTTGTCCGCACATATCTGATCGACCATGCATGACTGCTCTTACCATATATGGTAATGTTAGTCAGCAATCTAGTCACGCCTTGTGAGTCACACTGATGAGTCACTCCTAGATTAGTCAGACACTGCCCAAATGACACGAGTGCTGTGCTGTGGCTGTGCACATATTGATCTGACAGCACGAGGATCATTTCTGAGTTGGTTGACTGTGGGAAAGTGAAAGGTGTCTGGCGTGGGAAAGTGGTCGAGACTAAGTGGTATGCTAAGTATTAGATAACTTAGATATCATTGTAGTAATTCAGAATGTGTTCAAATAAATCCGGAAAAGTGATAGAAAATATAGGAAAAATAGGGGCATAATCAGGGTGTGTGTAACATGAACAGCAGAGTTGTGGGAGAATTCTGCCATTGGGAGTAGTTCAGCCCATTGTTCTGGGTGTCTGTCGCAGAATATGTGCAGATAGGTCTCAAGTTCTTGCTTTACTTGTTCGGTTTCTCCATCAGTTTGGGGATGATATGTGGATGAGAGTTTTAGGTTGTATTTTAGGAGTCTGGCAAGTTCTCATCCAAAGGTAGATGCGAATTGGGGTCCTCTGTCAGAGATGCAGTAGTCATGGAGTTCATAGTGTCGGAATACATTTGTGAAAAATAGTTGGGTGACTCCAGCAGTATCAATGGTTTTGTGACAGGGGATGAGGATTACCCCCTTAGTAAGCCCATGGTCGACCACAACCATAATAGAGTCAAAAGTGAGGGAGGGAGGTAATAAGGTCAACTGAAACCTGTTGAAAGGGGCAAGTGCAGGTAGAGGGGAGGGGAGTCAGCACCAGTGTGATAGGATGAGTGTTGACCTTATTGGCTTGGCAGAATGCACAACCTTGGACGAATTTGCGGATGAAGGTAGTCATGCTAGGCCACCAGTAATCCCGCTGCATGAGGTTGGTAGTGCGGAATATTCCTGTTACGATTTGTGTCCAGGGGTTTGGACATCTGATGGGCTCCAAACATCTGTATGTACCTCGTCGGCAAATTTGTCACATCGTTTGGGTTTGCAGATATTTCCAATAGGTGTGTGGATTGCTTTTCCATACTCGCACGACTCACATTGACCTATTGTCATATGCATAGGGTCTAGCTTGACTCCTTTGACCATTCCTTTTGCTAACATCTCGCGGATCATGCTAGGTGCAACATGCGATAAACAGATATGCAGCTCCTCCATGCTGAGTATGTCTGGCGAGCTTGTGCTTCCAGAAAATGGTGGTTTTGTGGTGCGCCTAACACGGTATAACCTGTTATTGACAGCGATTTCACCAATCAGCCATTTCTGTGGGTTGAAGATTCGGCATATGGAGTTGCAGAAAAGTGCAACATAACCAGCTGTGGTGAGTTTGCTGATCGAGACAAGTGTGATGCTCATTGATGGAGCATATAACACATTCTTTAACAGGATGCGCACCTTAGTCTTTCCAGGTCCGCTTGTCTGTGGCGGTGATTGGCTTGGGCATGATTGGGGTGAAGTTGACGAAATGTTCTCTATATGGAGAGAGATGTTGTGATGCGCCACTGTCATATAACTCGGTGGTTGTGGAAAGTGGATCAGGGTGAGCGAGGATGGCAAATGGGATGGTGGTGATGGCGCTCGAATTGTTATTCGAGTCGTTATTGGCAGAACTTTCAACCAACCATACTCCATCAGGTTCGTCTTTGTCTATCACAGTATTTGCACTTCTCAATCCAGATCCAGATGCCTTTTGGTTTGTTTGTTTGTTTCCTTGTGGTTTCCACCCTCTTGGAGCCTGACCATGCTTTCCGCCACCTTCTTTCTAACAGTTGCGATTCATATGCCCATGCCAACCGCAGTTGTTGCAGTTGCCATCAAATTTCTTTGTACGTCCTTTTCCTCTTTTGGAGTCAGCATTGAATGCTGCATCGTCCTTCTTTGTCTTAGGTCGGATGCTGCCTTGTGCGACAAATTGGTCATAGGCGTTGGTGGCCATAGCCATCAGCTCTGTGCTAGAGATTTGGCAGTTCTGCCAGTACATATTCAATGAGATTGTGGTGAGGATGGGGTTGTAAGAACGAGGGAGTGACATAAAGATAGTGTTGAAGAGGTCCGTGTCGGAGATGGGATATCCAACGGATGTGAGCTCTTCTCGGAGAACTTTTATTTTCTTGAAGTGAGTGCGTGCATCACCACCTTCTTTTAACTTTAGTTCGGCTAGCTGACATCGCTTTTCCACCCCAATGGCTAGTGACCGGTTTTCAAATTTGTCGCAAAGGGTCTCGTAGTATTTATGCGCATTTGTTTTCACCATGAGGTTGATGAAAAGAGAATTGGGAATGGTGACAGTGATCTGTTGCTGTACAATGGCATCTTCTTTGATCCATTTGGGATATGCTGCCTCATACTCTTTTAAGGTTTGTATTTCCACAGGTGTCTGAGGTACCCAGGCAATTGACTGCCCCACAGAGGGGTGAACAGGCATCGTTTTTGTGCCATACAAATAGCCTATGAGGCCTCGTGCTGTGAGAGATACTTCGAGCCGCCATTTCCATACTGGCCAGTCTTTCCCTGAAGCATCCAGCTTCGGGACCTTGAGTACTCGATCTCCAACTTTCGACATATCACGTTTGTATGCAAGTTGTAGCTTATTCCGTGTGAGTTAAGTTAGGGCACAGGGCTCATAACCTGTAGACCGATATAAGTCTACATAGTAGTGAGTTACTGTCTAACAAACATATGAAATAATGTCTCACCTCAGTGACACGACGGATGTCAACTGAGGAATGAACGGAACACGAAAAGGGAAAATAATGAGGGTGATTATGTAAGCTATGGTAATGACCGACGTTTGTAAACTCCAACATCCACATCTTCTGCATCATTCGCCAAATTCTCTATCGAGGAACAACAAGCAGAACAAATGGCCACTACTGGTACTCGATGTCTTCTTCCACCAGGCTTCTCAACGTTCGCCGCATGGCGAGAAGCTGAAGGATGACGACCTCCCTCACATCCCACCAACCGCTGCTTCCATTGTCAATGCGAAGGCCATTTCATGGCCAACTGTCCTGACTATCGTTGCCGCCACTGTCGAGTCATCCAACCAGGACATGTTGCCTCACACTGTCCCTGGCATCGTTGCTCCCCACAGAATTCCCTCTCCTCCACCACCAGTACTTCCTCTACCAACCCTCTTCCTATTCCTCCCCCGCATTTCTATGTCCCTCATATGATTTCGGCAAATTCCTCTGCTCCTTGTCGCCATTGTTGTACTTGGAGATGTACCAGACAGTATTCGGACTGCCTTCTTGTCCAATCCCACCAACGTTCACAATCCCCTTCTGTTGTGGACTCCTCCTATGCCAATGAAGATTATGGCAATGATATGTGGGATGACACTGCTGTCGCCAACGTTACAGGTTCACCGGGTGCAGACTATGACTTTTAAATCTTTTCTTTATTTTTTCTCTTCGTAGCTTCGAATGTACTCCAGGGGTAATGTTATGATTCATCCCTATTCATTTTCTCTTTGTTACCTTGCTTACTTCTCCAAGCGTTCCCATCGGATGTCTCGTCATCTTGATTTCCTTTCTATACGTTTCCATCGGACACGTGTCTTGCTGTATAGCCCACTTGACATCATCGTTTCCTCTTTTATCTCACTTGCTGTGTATTATTAAACATTTTTAGGAATTCCTTCACATTCTATTGCTTAGTAATTCCCTCTTTCTCTTCCCTATATAAACCCTACGATACCAACGATGTACCTCACACTTGACCTACCTGGAATAGCATCATATCTTGTGCATCGTCTTTGATCCTTCGGATCCCTTGTCTCCCTTGTAGTCCTCGTCCTACTCTGAGTGGACACTCCTTTGAAACCCTTGAAACCACCAACGATTGTCTTATCGTCGGAAGAACCCTTGAACCCTTGAACCATCTATGATGAACGTTCGTCCTAGGCAGAACCCTTGAACTGACCAGGTCTACATTCACCTCTACCCAAGTTGAGCGTAACAATTCCGCTGTGTCCACCATGATCGCTTTCATGAGTAAGGCAGACAAGTTCCTGTCATGCTGGTTCTGGGATGTAAAGACAATGTTTGAAGTGTAGCATTCCATCGGTGTAGTCCCAATCCTGTGGTTGGGATTTGATGATTAACAGAGTGCCTTCATTGAGTGCTTTGAGGGTGGTGACAACCAAGGGATCAGATGGGGTGGATTCTGCAATTTTCTCAACTAGGGCAAAGTCAAGGGTGTGAATGAAGATGTCTGCTGGTAGAAGGGTAACTTCCTGGTTATCTAGGGAGGTATCCATGGAGTCTTGTTGAGATAAAGTGTCAGCAGGTCCCATTTGGGTGCCAGGTACCGGGGAAAAGTGAAGATCGAAGTCTTGGAGGAATAGCATCCATCGTGCTTGTCTCCTGGAGAGTTTCTGTGGTTCTTTAAAGTACGCTAGGTTCTTGTGGTCAGTAATGACTGTCACTGGAAGTCCAGTTCACTGTAAGTAATGTTTCCATTCTTCTAGGGCACAAATGACTTCAAGGAGTTCTCGATCATAGATGTCATAGTTTCGCTCCACCGGTGAGAGGGTTTTGGAGAGATAGGCACAAGGGTGAAGGTCTCTGTTGCTATTGTTTTGCATGAGGACAGCTCCTATTGCTGTTAGGGAGGCATCCGTTATAACAGTGAAGGGTTTTGAGATGTCGGGCATTTGGAGGACAGGTTTCTGGGTAAAGATTTGTTTAATGGCGGAGAAGGCTTCATCACATTCCTTTGTCCATTCCCACTTTGCTCCTTTCCTGATTAGGTCATGTAGGGGTTTTGCCTTGGTGGAGAAATTGTAGATAAACTTCCGATAGAAGTTGCAGAATCCAATAAATGATTGGACTGCTTTGACTGATTTTGGGGGTTGCCATTCGTTGATGGCCTTTAGTTTTACTGGATCCATCTGGATCCGGTCTGCTCTGATGATCATTCTGAGGTATTCCACCTCCTCCTTGTCAAAGAAACACTTTTTCAGTTTCAGGGATAGTTTGTGTTCTCTGAGCCTTTGTAAGACTTGGCGAGTTTGCTCTTGGTGTATTATAGGGTCATTGGGATAGATAAGAATGTCGTCCATATAGATAATAAGCCATCCTTTGGCGAGGAGATCCATGAAGGTATGGTTCATCAGTGCTTGGAACATTGCTGGGGAGTTACACATGCCGAAGAACATGACAGTTGGCTCAAAGAGTCCCATCGGTGTTATAAACGCGGCTTTCCATCTATCTTGTGGTTTGATGAGGACATTATTATATCCCCATCAGATGTCCATCTTGGTGAAAATGGATGATCCCTTAAGTTGGTCAATAAGATCAGAGATAAGTGGGAGTGGATAGGCATTTTTGATGTTATGAGAGTTCGGGTAGCGGTAGTCCTGGCAGGGTCATATGGATCCATCTTTCATTGGTATGAAGAAGTAAGGGGATGCTTGTGGGAATTTGGATGGGACTATCTTTCCAGATTTCAGATGTTCATCGATGAAATCTTTGCAAGCTTCTTTCTCCTTGGGATTCAAAGGGTACACCTTGGCTACCTTGGGTACAAAGGTCGAGTTGAATTCTACTCCATGATTGAATGGTTGAGAAGGTGGTAGCTCATCCCCTTCTCATTCAGTGAAAATGTCAGCGAAATCTTTGTATTCTGGTGGAAGTGTTTCTTCTTTAGGTTTTTCTTGGGCAGTGAGTTTAGTGGCAAGTGTGGTTTTTCTGATAAGGGTTTCTATTCTTTTGTCAATCCTTTTTCTCCATAACTTAGCTATCTTTTCATCTGGGTCTAGTTTCAGATATCGAACAAGGTACCTTTGGCATATTGCTTTTGGGGAATCATGTCACGGGGTTCTCGGTTTATCAGGGAGAACGACTTCTCCAGTGGTCCAGTTTATTGTGGGGTTGGTTTCTCTGAGCCACATTATCCCAAGGATCAGGTTTTCTTTTCCGCAATTAATGACAAGGAATTCTCTCTTCTCATTCACTTCTCTGATCCGAATGGTAAGGGTAATTTTGTGGCGAATGATTCCTCCAGAGTTCGGGAATCTGTCTGCATTTTGTGCCTTTTTGGGTTTGTCCAATCAGGTTTGCTTATATCCTTTCTTTTTTACTTAGATCATGATCTATGAAGTCTCCGCTTGCTCTGCAGTCTATGAGGGCAAATGTGTCAACGATTTGATCATTTTCTTGCTCGAACAGTGAAATGGGGATTCACATAGATTCACTGTTTGGATCAGACAAGAATACTGGTGCTATTACTTCAGGATTGGAGAGCGTCAACCCTTTCCTCCTGTCTAAAAATCCTTCTTTGGGATTTCTTCTTCTTCGACCCGGATTGTGGCAATGGTTTCTGGTTTGTCGATATTATAGAGGATGTTGAGTGTGCATACTAGTTCCTCCTCAGTGACACCCCTTTCCTTAAGGGTGTCCTGGTACTTCTCAAACTTAGTCTTTCAGACATGTTTGTTTCTAGCAGGGTTCCTCTGCAGGCGAGGGGGGGCCCAGTTGTTGCTCTTTCCTTGTCCCTCAGGATGTTGGTCTCGGGTGTGCTTCCTAGGGTGGCATCCTACCCGGTGGCATTTGAAACACTTATTGTTCTTCATGTGTTCTGCCTTCTCTACTGGTGAAAGTCTGGTAAAGTTAACGTGGACAGCGTCAACATCCATTGCATTGGGATCTTTGGTAGGTCTTCCTTTGACCTGGAAGTCCACCTTTCGTCCTTTTCATAAGTCCTCTATCCTCTTATTCTGAGCATGAAATACTCCAGAAAGTCTGAGCCATTCCAAGAGTTTGTCAGGAATAGGGTTGATGGAGAGGATCTTTGTGGAGATGTCTGGGTCCAGTCCTTTCATGAGGTAGTTTATCTTGGTGACTTCATTGTCAATTCCTGCTATGGCCTCTGTGGCCTGGAAGGCAGTGATGTAGTTGGTGTATCCGGCATCACTCTTCCCTTGTTGTGTTAGTTTGTCCAACTGGTCCCTAGCTTGGTTCTTGTAATCAAAGGGGAAGAAGGTCTTCTTGAATAGTTCCATGAGCTTAGCAAAGGTAAGATCCTTTATGGTGTTATTGGCGAGTTGCACATAGATGGATTCAGAAAAGGCGCTTCCTTGACCCTTGCTCATTTTTGTGAGGGCAGTTAGGACCTTGGCATTTTCATTGTAGAACTTTTGGTTCATATTGAAGTAGGCAGTCATGGCCATCTTCCAATGTATAGCATCCTTTGGATCTCCAGAAAAGTCTGCTGGGAATCTGGCTTTCAATTCGACATCTTTGCTTCCTTGGTCTGACATTTCAATGTCAAAGTGGGGTTCTTGGTGCTGGAAGTGTGAAAAGCATGGATGGTGTAGGAGTGTCGTCTGATGAGTCAGAAGGGGGATGTGTGGTCCATCCTCGTTGAAATCCTTGTCCAGAAATGGTGGGCATATCTTTCTGTCAGGAGACAGAGATGAGGTTGAAGAGCTAGTTCTTTTGTTAATGCTGGGCATCGGAACGTAGCACAGCGAACACTCAAAGTAGTTTGAAGACTTGTTGTGGGCAAAGCAAAGAGAAGTAGAGGTCTCACTACCCAATGCACACACTTGGAGCTTGTGGAAGTGCTAAGTAACAACACTGGATTGCATAGAACTAGCTGGGGAATACAAGGGAGGCCAGGTAACTACTTATATGATGCTAGGTACTGTGTAATCCTGTGTGCGCAGCTGAGGCTCTGTAGCTGCATACTGTGTAAGGCTGAATGCACAGTAATAAGCTATGTAAGGATGAGAAAGGGGATACGAGTTATCATATAAGGAGAATGATGACAAGGAGAGATTAGTCCATTATGTAAGGAAAGGTAAGGTATGACTCAACAAGTGAAACGAAAGAGTAAAGGAAAACTAACAAGGAAAAGAAGATAGATGTCTGGAAAATCAATGAGGGGAAACAATGAGTCCATAGGCATAAGGGAAGGACAAGTTATAAGGGAAAATCATAACATGATGTTGGCGAAGATGTGGTTCATCAATGCTTGGAACATTGCTGGGGAGTTGCACATGCCGAAGAACATTACAGTTGGTTCGAAAAGCCCCATGGGAGTTATGAATGCTGCTTTCCACCTATCCTGTGGTTTGATGAGAACATTGTTGTATCCCCATCGGATGTCCATTTTGGTAAAAATGGATGATCCCTTGAGTTGGTCAATGAGATCAGAGATAAGTGGGAGTGGATAGGGGTTTTTGGTGGTGTGTGAGTTTAGGTATTGGTAGTCCTGACAAGGTTGTACAGATCCATCCTTCTTTGGTACAAAGAAGAAGGAGGATGCTTGTGGGGATTTAGATGGGACTATTTTTCCTGATTTCAGATGTTCATTGATGAAATCTTTGCAGACTTCCTTTTCCTTGGGATTTAGGGGGTATACCTTGGCTACTTTGGATATGAAGTCTGGGCTGGAGAGGGTGGTAATTTGTCTCCTTCTCGCTCAGCGAAGATGTCAGCGAAGTCTTGGTATTTGGGGGGGAGTGGTTCTTCCATGTGGAGTTCCTGGACTGCAAGTTTGGTGGCAAGTGTGGTTTTCCTGATGAAGGTTTTTATCCTGATGTCAATTCTTTTTCTCCATAGTTTGGCTATTTTCTCGTCTGGGTTTAACTCCAGGTATTGGACAAGATACCTTTGACAGATGGCTTTAGGGGAGTTATGTTGTGGGGTTCGAGGTTTGTCTGGAAGGGTTACTTCTCCTGTTGTCCAGTTTATTGCAGGATTGGTTTCTCGGAGCCACGTTATCCCGAGGATTAGGTTTTCTTTTCCGCAATTGATAACAAGGAAGTCTTTTTCCTCGTTTACTTCTCCAATCCAAATTGTGAGGGTGACCTTATGGTGGATTATCCCTCCAGCGTTCGGAGATCTGTCCGCATTATGTGCCTTTTTGGTTTGTCTAGTCAGATCTGTTTATATCTTCTCTTCTTCACTAGATTGCAATCTATGAAGTCTCCGCTTGCTCCGCAGTCAATAAGGGCAAACATGTTGATGATTTGGTCATTTTCTTGTTCAAACAGTGAGATGGGGATTCACATAGATTCACTGTTTGGATCAGACAAGAACACTGATGTTATTACTTCAGGATGGGAGAGCATTGACCCTTTCCTCCTGTCTAAAAATCCTTCTTTTGGATTTCTTCTTCTTCAACCCAGGTTGTGGCAACGGTTTCCGGCTTGTCGATGTCATAGAGGATGTTGAGTGTGCGTACAAGTTCCTCCTCAGTAACACCTCTCTCTTTAAGGGTGTCCTGGTACTCTTCAAACTTGGTCTTTCAGACATGTTTGTTCCTGGTGGGGTTCCTCTGTGGGTGAAGAAGGGCCCAGTTGTTGCTCTTTCCTTGTCCTTTGGGACATTGTTCTCAGGAATGGTTCCTGGTGTGGCATCCTACCCAGTGGCATTTGAAGCACTTGTTGTTTCTTAAGTGTTCTGCCTTCTTTGCTGGTGAAAGTCTGGTGAAGTTGATGCATACGACATTGACGTCCATGGTGTTGGGATCTCAAGTAGATCTTCCTTTAGGGAGGTCAATCTTCTTTCCTTTTCGTAAGTCATCTATCCTTTTGTTCTGAGCGTGGAATACTCTGGAAAGTCTGAGCCATTCCAAGAGTTTGTCAGGAAGGGGATTGATGGATAGAATCTTTGTGGAGATGTCCGGATCCAGTCCTTTTATCAGGGAGTTTATTTTGGTGATTTCATCGTCTATTCCTGCTATGGCCTCCACGGCCTGGAAGTTGGTGATGTAGTTGGTATATCCAGCATCATCCTTCCCTTGTTGCCTTAATTTATCCAACTATTCCCTTGCTTGATTCTTGTAGTTGAAGGGGAAGAAGGTTTTCTCGAATTTGTCCATGAGTTGAGTGAAGGTAAGATCCTTCACTACGTTGTTGGCAAGTTGGACGTAGATAGATTCAAAAAAGGCGCTTCCTTGACCCTTGCTCATTTTTGCAAGAGTGGTTAGGACCTTGGCATTCTCATTGTAGAATTTCTTGTTCATGTTGAAGTAGGTGGTCATAATCATCTTCCAACATATTGTATCCTTTGGATCCCCAGAGAAATCTGCAGGTAGTCTGGCTTTAAGTTCAATGTCTTTGTTTCCTGGATCCAACATTTCTATGTCTGGATTAGGCTCTTTAGGTGGTGGGGGTGAGGGTTGTCTGGGGGAAAGGGGTGGAGCATCTCAGATCCTCCAGTCCTCAGTGGGGATTGGTGCTGGGAGGGTGAAGAGTGCAGACAGTGTTTGGATATCATCTGAGGATTCAGAAGGGGGATGTATGATCTGTCCTCGTTGTGATCCTTGTTCGGAAATGGTGGGCGTATCTTTCTGTCAGGTGACAGAGATAGAGTTGAAGAGCTAGTTCTTTTGTTATGCTGGGCATTGGAATGTAGCACAGCGTACACTTAAAGTAGTACAAAGACTTGTTGTGGATGAAGTAATAGAAGTCTCGCTACCCAATGCACACACTTGGGACTCACGGTTGTGCTAAGTAACAACGCTGAATTGCGTAGAACTAGCTGGGGAAATACAGGACAAGTCGAGGGGCTGTTGTCAATTTTACACTTATCTAATCTCCTTCAATCTTATCTTATCTTATCTTATCAGATCATCTTTTATCTTTTATCTTTTGGACTTAGCATCTTTCAAGTCACGGACCACTTTGGTTCTCATGGTCACATGATATTCTTAGGTAATCATTCCAGAACATTCCATGACGTCATACCTTAGGGCAGACTTGTATAGCCACATGCGCACGGACCATTAGCACAGCATCTGTATAGTATATAAATCAATGCATGTCAACAAGGAACTTCAGTCAAGTTCTTGTTGAGTTTCCCCTCATCTTCTCTTGCCTCTCAGTCAATATCAACTGTGTGTGCCTGTGTCCAGTATTGGATTAGGGTCAACAACAGGGGCTACTTATACTAACTATATGCTGCATAATCCTATGTGCGCAGTAGCTGCACTGTCTGCTATGTGCTGCATAAGGTGGAGTCTGCAGTATCATGGCTATGTGATGATAGTAAGGGGATACGAGGCATTGCATCAGAAAGGCAATGTCAAGGAGAACGATGTAGTCCATCGTGGTTCCGAGGTTTAAGGATCAAAGGTAAGATAAGAAGGTGGTTCCGAGGGGTTTTGAGAAATTCCCATGGTTCCAGTTCGAAGATGAAGGGGTTAGGCAAGGGAACAAAGTGTAAACATGGTTCCGAAGGATTCCGGTTCGGAACTACAAGAGATTAATGTGGAAGAGATGATGAGTGTCTGGCAAAGACATACGAAGACACGATAAGTCCATAAACATAGGGAAAGACAGGTCATAGGGGAAAAGTGTAACACGATTGAGTCGATTCATATGGTAGATTGTAATTTGTGCATTGGGAAACACATGTATATATGCAATATGATGTCGAACATGTTGCACTGCGTATTCTACATATAGCAAACAATAGCAAACGATTCATGAACACAATTCAATAATACCGTAGATGTTTAAGTACAGGATGAAACACTATCAACTTGTGACCAAATCTCCTCCTCGCTCTCTGTTGGTGACAGAAGACTGAATGGCATTTTGTCTGCTGGCCAAAACGGCCCACCAATATGTGGAATGGCATGTAGCTGCTTCTGGTTGTACTTCAACATGTAAACCTTGAGTGCCTCCTCAAACGTCTTATACTTTTTGTACCTGCTTGCAGACACCTTGTTGACTCGCTCAGCAATGTTATTCCTATAATTTACAGTGTGACTCTATGTGAGAATTCAAGTATGGTAGCTGTAGCTTGTAAATAGACTTACCAATCATAGAAAATTCCAACCTCTTGACCGACCATAATGACATAGCATACAGAAACAGGCTGACAAGGGGGGCAGAGCTCAGATGGCGCTGGGATGGGAGGTACATATACTTCATGACTTGGTGCATGAGGTACAAAATGCACGAGACTGACAAAAAGCTCATTGACACAGTGAGTATTACTCTGAACATATCCTCAATTTCAATCTGATTGAAATGTTGAGCTCTGAACCCTGAGCAATTGCAAGCATTAGAAAACCTGTGTATGGAAACCAATCAATGTCATGCTTTTACTGAGTCGGATGACATACCGCAAGAATGGTTTGACGTCACTATGGACGAGATATCTGCAGACACAAAAGACACACACAAATTTGAGATGCTTGCCCGAGAACTTCTTGATGACTTCAGTGGCGCTTCATAAGTACGTGCCATTACACCAATGGCTAAAGATTAACTTGCATAGAATGAAGAACACTCAAAATCTTCGACATGACCACTGTACAAGGTGGGATTGCATGCTTCACTGTATGGAAGCATTCAATTCACATATGGATGGAATGGTAAGAGCATACTTACAATGGTCTCACTGGAAATCACTTGATACAAGTGGAGTAAGTTTCTTTGGGTGGGAGAGGGAAGTCTTGATGCAGGACATGAAAACAGAGTGGGCTGGGATGATAGTGGATGTTTTTTGTAAGTTAATGTGGGTGCTGTGGCACGGCAACCACAAAATTACTAATGGTGGATCCACAGACACTGAGAAGATTAGCCTCAAGGTTGATACATCAAACACGTCCTTAGCTGCAAGTTTGGTGGTTAACGGGGTGATATCCAGCGCGCCTCACAAACCAACCATTGCCTTTACGATTGATACCCTTGAATTCTTTCGGGTAGTGCACAACCAGAGCCCCCATCTTTCCATCATGTCATATATGAAGACCTTATGTGATTTGCATGGTGTAATTTTTTTGGTCGGTCGTTGTGCTTGTATTGACCACAAGACAAGGTCACGTTCAAGAGTTACATCTCAAAGTTGTTTTCTATCACATTTGATGTTTATATGCAAATTCGGGTTGCTGTGGATACCTTGGTCAATGAAACCCTCCATCACAATTCCTCTGGTTGGAACCTGCAGCACTGCTGTCCCGCTTGCATGTATTCCCTTCAAGATGAAGAGAAGCTGCAATTCAAGCTTCTGTATGCCATGGATGGCAATGACTCATTGAAGAGAGTTGCTCGCACATCATTCAGTCAAGATGCCCCAGGTCCATTTCTTGCATCCAGTCGATACTACCTTCTCCATTCATACATTGATGAATTTCCTGATAAGACAGGGTCCAACCACACTATCTCTGAGGTATGTACATTCCTGGATGCTGTTCATCTTTTACTAACAATGTATTAGGACAAAGATGACAGCTTATGTCTCGGGCAATGGAAAAACATGGATGACAAGAAAACTCAACACAGCTGGGATATTTATGACAAAAACGGACTACTCCTGGCTGTTTGTCATCATGGTTTTGTCTTGGTGCTCATGGACATTGTGCAAAGTGGTGAATCGTAAGTATTCTCAAGCTTGTGCTATGTACGACGACCACTAATATTATACTCAGTTTGAAATACCCATTAGCTGTTGTCGACAAGCTAACCAGGCACTTTGGAGCCAACATCACCAGTGGCTATGACATTAATTGTGTGTTTGCCACCACTCTCTTCAACAGCTCCATGGGTCTGTGCGCCCTCCTCTCTGTTACAGTTTTCCCCTATGATCTGTCTTTTCCCTATGTGTATGGTTTGATAGTCTCTCCTAGAATCTTCGCTTGACATGTATCATCTAACCCCTACTAAGATTCCACTGTCTCATCATTCTGCTTTCTTTTGCTTTCTTGCGATTCCGCTTTCCTTTGCTTTCACTTTCCTGCGGTTCCGCTTTCTTTCCAAATCGGACTACTTCTCCTCGGTATCACTCTCCTTATGTGATATCTTGTCTCCCCTATCACACATAGCCTTACACAGCACACCGCATACCGCAGTTACTGCACATACTGCCATACACAGCATTTAGGATAGTATAAGTAGTGACTCCATGTCTCCAGTATTCCCTACCTAGTTCTACACAATCAAGTGTTGTTACTTAGCACATCCACGAGTCCCAAGTGTGCACATTGGGTAGTGAGACCTTCTATTGCTTTGCTTTGCCCACAACAAGTCTCTGAACTACTTCAAGTGTTCGCTGTGCTATGTTCCAACGCCCAGTGTTAACAAAAGAACTAGCTCTTCAACTCTATCTCTGTCACCCAACAGAAAGATACACCCACCATTTCTGGACAAGGATCATGACAAGGACGGACCATATGTCCCCCTTCTGAATCCTCAGACAATATCCAACCACCGTCTGCACTCTTTGCTCTTCCAGCACCAATCCCCACTGAGGACTGGAGGATCCAAGACACTCCACCCATCCCCAGACAACCACCATCCCCACCACCTGAAGACCCAAATCCTGATATAGAAATGTCAGATCACAGGAATAAAGATGTTGAACTCAAAGCTGGATTGCCTGCAGATTTCTCTGGGGATCCAAAAGATGCAATATGTTGGAAAATGGCTATGACTGCCTACTTCAACATGAATCAGAAATTCTATAACGAGAACACCAAAGTCCTAACTGCTCTTGCAAAAATGAGCAAGGGTTGAGGAAGTGCTTTCTCCAAATCTATCTATGTGCAACTCGCCAACAACACTGTAAAAGATCTTACCTTTGCCAAGCTCATGGAATTATTCGAGAAAACCTTCTTCCCCTTTGATTACAAGAACCAAGCAAGGGAGCAGTTGGACAAACTGACACAACAAGGGAAGAGTGATGCTGGATATACCAACTACATCACTGCCTTCCAGGCTGCAGAGGCCATAGCAGGAATTGACAATGAAGTCACCAAGATAAACTACCTTATGAAAGGACTGGACCTGGACATCTCCACAAAAATCCTCTCCATCAATCCCCTCCCTGACAAACTCTTGGAATGGCTCAGACTTTCCAGAGTATTCCATGCTCAGAACAAAAGGATCAAGGACTTACGAAAGGGACAAAAAGTAGACTTCCAGATCAAAGGAAGACCCACTAGAGATCCAAACACCATGGATGTCGACACTGTATGCATCAACTTCACCAGACTTTCACCAGTAGAAAAGGCAGAACACATGGGGGACAACAAGTGCTTCAAATGCCACCGGGTAAGATGCCACACCAAGAACCATCCCCGAGAACAGCATCCTGAGGGACAAGGAAAAAGCGACAACTGGGCCCCTCCTCGCCTGCAGAGGAACCCCGCTAGGAACGAACATGTCCGAAAAACTAAGTTCAAAGAGTACCAGGACACCCTTAAAAAAGAGGGTGTCACTGAGGAGGAACTTGTATGCACACTCAACATCCTCTACAACATCGACAAAACGGAAACTGTTGCCACAACCCGGGTCAAAGAAGAAGAAATCCCAAAGAAGGATTTTTAGAAAGGAGGAAAGGGTCGACACTCTCCCATCTTGAAGTAATAGCACCAGTATTCTTGTCCGATCCAAACAGCGAATCTATGCAAATTCCCATTTCTCTGTTTGAACAAGAAAACGACCAAATTGTCAACACATTTGCCCTCATAGACTGTGGAGCAAGTGGAAACTTCATAGATTGCGATCTAGTGAAGAAGAAAGGATATAAACAAATCCGACTAGACAAACCTAAGAAAGCATATAACACAGACGGATTCCCGAACATTGAAGGAATAATCTGCCACAAAGTAATCCTTACAATTCGGATTGGAGAAGTAAACGAGAAGAGAGAATTCCTTGTTATCAACTGTGGAAAAGAAAATCTAATTCTCAGAATAATGTGGCTTCGAGAAACAAATCCCGTAATAAATTGGGCAACAGGAGAATGTACCCTTCCTCACAAAACCAGAACCCCACGATATGATTCCCCGAAGCCACATACCAGAGATATCTTGTCTGATATCTGGAACTAGATCCAGACAAAAAAAATAGCTAAACTATGAAAAAAAAGGATTGATAGAAGGATAGAAACCCTCATCAGAAAAACCATGCTTGCCACTGAATTCGCAGTCCAAGAATTCCCCAAGAGGAACCACTTCCTCCTGAATACAAAGACTTCACCAATGTCTTTGCTGAATGAGAAGGAGATGAACTACCACCATCCCGACCATTTGACCATGGAGTGGACCTTGATGCAACCTTTGTACCAAAGGTAGCTAAGGTATATCCATTAAATCCCAAAGAAAAAGAAACCTGCAAGGAGTTCATCAATGAGCATCTAAAATCTGGAAAAATAGTCCCATCCAAATCTCTGCAAGCATCCCCTTTCTTCTTCGTTCCAAAGAAAGATGGATCCATACGACCTTGCCAGGACTATCAATACTTAAACTCCCATACCATCAAAAATGCCTACCCACTCCCACTCATCTCAGACCTCATCGACCAACTCAGAGGATCATCCATCTTCACCAAAATGGATATCCGATGGGGATACAACAATGTCCTCATCAAACCACAAGACAGATAGAAGGCAGCGTTCATAACACCTATGGGACTCTTCAAACCAACAGTAATGTTCTTCGGCATGTGTAACTCCCCAGCAACATTCCAGGCCTTAATGAACCATACCTTCGCAGACCTCCTGACCGAGGGTTGGCTAATCATCTATATGGATGACATCCTTATCCACTCAAACAATCCTACCGAACACAAGGAATGAACCCGTCAAGTCCTCCAACGACTCCAGGAACACTGCTGAAGAGAATTACAAGGCTCTGGATCTCAGGAATATGAGTCACAAAACCTTGGATAGTTGCTATGGGTGGTAAGAAGGGAGTGATATGTTCATCCCTAAAGGGATATGCAAGAGGAATGAAAAGAGGGACAACTGGCCAAGACTCTTCGACCGGGAAAGAGCCTTAATGATGAACCCAAGACTTTCCGGAGTGTTCCGCTGAAAGTCTACAGCGGATCCATGGGATGCACAGTGTAACACGAAGAACGCGAAAGCGGAAAACTATAAGGATGATGAGGACTTGTGCGGAAGCCCTTAAAGATGGTTGACGATTGAAGGGAACGATAGATGGAAGGACAAAAAGATAGATTTCAACTGTCTAAGTACAGTCTTTTATAGTCTGGGCATACCCTAGACTGAAACAAGTAAGGTACATGCGTCACAATACCTGTCGAAGGTATGGAGATGACTAAATATGTGAATAAAGTATTTGATAAGGTAATTCAAGTCGTTAGGATGTGATACCACTTGATACAACGAGTCATAAACGCAACGCAAACAAAAAGACTTACCAGTGATGGAACCCAAGTGCAAATGCGGAACGCGGACTATGTGGATTTCGTTCCAATCGGTGTGAGTTGGTGCTAGAGGGTGTGGAAATGACTTTAGATGGCCACAGTAGAAGGTGAAAATGTTAGGAAGGGGATAAGGATAAGGATGGAGAATGACCCAGGTGACGATTAGACGATATGCAAGAGTAGAGACTTATGGCTCTCTACACCGCTTATCCCTGAAATTGAAAAAGTGTTTCTTTAATAAAGAGGAGGTGGAGTATCTGGGAATGATCATCAGGGCAGATCAGATCCAGATGGATCCAGTAAAATTAAAAGCTATTAATGAATGGCAATCTTCCTGATCGGTCAAAGCAGTCCAATTGTTTATCGGATTTTGTAACTTCTACAAAAAATTCATCTCAAACTTCTCCACTAAGGCAAAACCCCTGCATGACCTAACTAAGAAGGGAGCCAAGTGGGAATGGACCAAGGAGTGCAAAGACGCCTTCCAATCCATCAAAAAGACCTTTACCCAGAAACCAGTCCTCCAAATGCCAGATGTCACAAAACCATTCTCAGCAATGACGGATGCTTTTCTAACAGCCATAGGAGCCATCCTCATGCAAAACGACAGCAATGGGGAACTACACCCCTGCACCTACCTTTCCAAAACCCTTTCCCCTGCCAAACAAAATTACAACATCTATGATCAGGAACTTCTTGGAGTAATTCGCGTCCTAGAAGAATGGAAACACTACTTACAGGGAACCAGACTCCCTGTGACGATCATTACAGACCACAAAAACCTAGCCTACTTCAAAGAACCACAAAAACTATCCAGAAGACAAGCATGATGGATGCTGTTCCTTCAGGACTTCGACCTTTCCTTCTCCCCAGTACCGGGAACACAAATGGGACCCGCTGATGCGTTATCCCAATGAGACATAGTGGACACCTCTCAGGATAACCAAGAGATTACACTCCTACCTGAGGACATCTTTGTCTGTATCCTCGACTTCGCCCTAGTCGAGAAAATTGCCAAATCCACTCCATCCGACCCTTTAGTCACCACCACCCTTAAAGCCCTGGATGAGGGAACCCCCTTGATCACCAAATCCAAACCACAGGACTGGAAATACAACGAAGGAATGTTATACTACAAACATCTCCTCTATGTCCTGGAACCAGCACGACAAGGACTTGTACACCTTACACATGAAAGCAACCACAGAGGATACGGAGGGATATTCTGCACTACCAACTTAATGCAGCGGGACTACTGGTGGCCAGGAATGACCACCTTTATCCGCAAATTTGTCCAAGGATGCATGGCCTGTCAAGCTAATAAAATAAACACACACCTTACCACCCCAGCACTGACCCCCCTCCCATCCACCTGCACCCACCCTTTTCAACAAGTCTTGGTTGACCTCATCACCGATCTTTCTCTTTCCAACACCTACGATTCTGTCATGATTGTGGTCAACCATGGCCTTACAAAGGGGGTAATCCTCACCCCCTGTCACAAAACCATCGACGCAGCAGGATTAGCCCAACTCTTCTTTACAAACATATTCCAACACTATGGACTTCATGACCACTGTATCTCTGATAGGGGACCACAGTTTGCATCAACTTTTGCCTGAGAACTATCCAAACTCCTAAAATACAATCTAAAACTCTCATCCACCTACCACCCTCAAATGGATGGGGAAACAGAACGAGTAAATCAGGAACTAGAGACCTATCTATGCATATTCTGTGATGGACATCCAGAATGATGGGCAGAACTACTCCCTATGGTGGAATTCTCCCACAACTCTGCCGTCCACTCCTCCACACAAAAATCCCCCTTTTCTCTCATCCTAGGATATGAACCCCGCTCTTATCCTCCAATTGGAAAGACCTTCCTCCCTGCCCTAGAAATGCACCTATCCAAGCTAGAGGAGGCCTGATGGGAAGTTCTTGCTGCACATGAAAAGACCCAATGGATCATGAAGGAACAAACTTCTTCCAAGTTCCCCCCTTGGGAAATCGGAGACAAAGTGTGGCTGAAGGGAAGAAACCTTCGACTGCGGTACCTATCAAGAAAGCTATCCCCCAAACAAGAAAGACCATTTGAAATCACACAGGTTATATCCCCTATATCGTGTCGCCTCAAACTGCCACCAACCTGGAAAATACACAATGTCTTCCATGCCTCCCTCCTATCCCCTTATCAAGAGACTGTGGAGCATGGCCCCAACTTCTCTGACCCACCGCCTGAACTGATTGGTGGAGAAGAGGAATACGAAATTGATATCATTCTCTCACACAGGGGAACACAAAGACAAAGGCAATATCTCATATCCTGGAAAGGATATTCCACAACAGAAAACACCTGGGAACCTCAAACATGCACAAACCCTCCTAGATGAATATAAATCCGCTCGACCAAAGGACTTCCCCCAGTAAATGTCCCTCAGAAAAAGAAACTTTGAATTCCAACCTGGTCTCCTCTTCTATAAATTCTACTTCCTCTTCAGCAATAACCTCCCACTGTCTCACCCTCTCAAGCACCAATACTTCTTCTGTAACCAGAAGTATAGCAATTGCCCCTGGCATTATAAATCATGACCCAGCAAAACCCCTCATCCACTCCTCGCAACTGTATCATGGCCAGAGGAACCTATGAATCCCTCATGGTCAAGAAAAACCACCTCAAGTTACCATACCCCTATTATGTCTGTTCCAATTGTCTCCCTGCTTGTCTAAGAAGAACCCTCTTTGTATCTGTCCTCACCACCCCTGCACTTTCACTATGCATGGAAATGGACCTACGCTATAACTACAACAAGAAAACCAAAGACCTATGCACCCTATTCCAAACCTACCAAGTCATCTGCCTTGCCACCCACCAACTCATTCCCCATGACTCACCAGAACATTTCGTATCTGCTATGCAAACCAGAGTAGATGAAGCACATTCCCTCATCCTCAATCTCCTATACAAGGAAGGATTTGGACACCTTGTAGACCGCATCAACGAAAACCTGCTCTGACCCTTTGTGGAGCCCTTCTTCGACATCATGAGCATTCATGAATACAGGACCTACGTGGGAGATGCCCCTTGCACCATACCCTTTGATCCCTATTTAGACACACTAGTATCCATTGAAAGGACCCCCTCCCTGTTACGATCCAGGTTGGCACCCGGACAATTCATTTTTCCTTTCACTTCCTTGCTCAACCTTCCACCTTGCATTTGGAGGAAGAATGTAGATGCCTAGGACAAGGGTCTACCCATCACATTCGCTTACACGCCTCACCCACCTGACGCACATCCTGACGAATGTCCTGATGAACACCTGACGCACCGGTCAAGTCACACCTGACGAACGTCCTGACGAACACTTGTTGAGTCACACCTGACGAACACCTGATGAACACTAGTCAAGTCTCACCTGACGAACACCTGACGAACACTTGTTGAGTCACGCTCACCCACTTGTTGAGTCACGCTGCCCCTGTTGAGTCATCCTCAACCTTTCCTCACTTTACGGACACTTCCCTTCTCGTCATCATATCTCCTGATGATGACTCGCATCTTCCGATCCTATCTAGATTACCTGCATTGCCCTACGCAGCATGCGCAGCTCCCACTGCCCTACACAGCCTGCATAGCACGCATCACCTTGTGCAACACGCATTGCCCCACGCAGCACACATAGCTTATACATTGCTTTACGCAGCATATACTGCGGCTACTGCCTTACGCAGCATCCCAGCCTAGTATAAGTAGTCTACCCTCTTCACTGGCATTTCCCCAGCCAGTTCTACGCACTTGGATGTACTTCTCTCCTC
>JBBPLF010000346.1:0-29351 GCA_038089615.1 Aureoboletus auriporus
GAAAAACGTGCCTCGCTTGCGACGGCAGAAAAGAAGAGAAAAACTCTCGGAATAACTCTACCCGATGAAGATTGGGTTCGCGCCCGAAAGACGCTCAAGGTAAGCAGGACCCTCGATGGACATCACCGCGGACTCTAAGGGGAAATTTCGTAGAATCTTAAGGCTGGTCCTATGAAGACCGTCAAGGGCGACAAGGCGTTGAAGCCACAATGGAGCGCTATTAGGAGGCAGATTACGCCAAAGATAGGCCAACTAACACAGGACCCGGCCACCATCGCGCGAATAGTGAGGGCATTTCTCACATTCCATGGTGTCGCTTATGACTTTTCACCAGACCAACCAAATATTTGAACTCGTGCATCCACAGCAAGGCTCGCAGGCTCTGTATCTGGCCTTACTTTCTTCTTTGGCAAAGGCAATACTGCTGCAAGCAGAGACAGAAGTTACGGCAGAGAAGAAAAGCGCCATCCCTCTGGCTCTCGTCACCGCGAGCCTTTTAGAGAGGCTGTCCATCTTTCCTGATATTTTCTTCGCAAAGCTCGTGCAACGGTCTGGTGGATGGCCGGTGCCTAGTGTCATCCCGCCGAGCGACGCCGATGGTACAACATGGATGGATGAAACACGTATTAAAGCCATGGGATATCGCGTGAGCAACGGTGAGCAAGAGACAATGGGAGAATACGTAACACGCATATCTGGGATGATGCGTGTGTATTTCCTTGTCATGGCCGCCCCTGTTGCGAAACCATTGGACCACATGTTCCGATTACCCAGGTATTGGACGTATTTTGCTAGGATGATGAACGATGAGCGGCTGCTCTCCACCGCGGTGGCCGCGCAGCTCTTGTATGGTACGTGTCTCTGGAGACGATCGTGCTGATGGCTGATGCGAGCCGCAGCTGCACTCGATGTGGGTGGAATGGAGGCGAAGCACATATGGGGAAAACAGTGGGTCAAACTGCTGGAGCTCCTTTACGAAGCTGCCACAGTTGGAATTGGGGGTAAAAGTGACACCCCCCTGGGAGGACAGACCCCTGAAGGCAAAGCCGCATGCGTCCGTGTGCAGCTGGAGATCGAGAATATCATGCGGAGTTGATAGTGCCAGTGGTTTGGATGCTATCGGACGCCTAGACGATCAGGTGGAAACCGCACGCCACGGGTGGTTCTTTTTCTCGAACAGAAAGGAACAGGGATTTAATTGGGGTGTTGAGTGATAACCACGCATGTGTACTATATTGAAACGAACATCGTAACAAGATCTCTCGAACGATATGGCAGGATGGCGTAAATGAAAGCGGCGTGTTGTGGGGAAGTATTGATACAAAGTTTGCTTGCTAGGTTTTCATGGTACATGAGATGAGCCTCGTGTATGGCTTAACACCTCAGGGGGTCAAATATGGGCTTAAAGACGGAGAAAGTATGAAGTCCGTGATTCTATCAGTACACGTTGATCTATAAAATGGTACGTGATATATATATATAAAGTGGTGCAAGGACAGCGCATTGAAGGGAGAAGAGTCAGTCGATGCTTATTAGATCGTCGATATCGCCCACGCTCAACTAGTTCTACGACGCGGGGGGCATCATGATCATTGTTGACATGTGCCAGGAACCCAGGCCGAAGTTGACAGTGACAGTGGATGTCGTTACCAGAAAGACAGGCAGCGAGTCCGAGTATAGCTCGCCGGAGATCCAAAGGGGGGGATCTGATCATGTCGCGGAACGGGGTGACATTCAACGTGTCTCTCGACACGGAAACGTCCAGCTCGTCGCCCACCCGGATCGGATCGATAACGGATCGCGCCTATTCCAGAAGGGGATAATGACTCGACGATGGCCCCGTAGTTGCATTGCCCAGGATTTTGACTCCTCGAGACTCACGCCGAGTCAAGCGTGGGAGATCGTGCCGAAGAGAAAACACGCGGCGCGCCGCCGTGGGCGGGGCTGTGAGCGGCATTCGCAGGCGGATACCCTCAGCCCTAACCCTAAATTAGTACTTATTGCCTGGCCACGCGAAAAAGAATTGCTCGGAGTTTGTAAATTTGCCAAAGCATTGCCATTTGTTTGGTCGAGCACAACTTTGATTAAAGTTTGGCAAGCCTCGAATTTTTGTCTCATGCTATTTATCCTCCACCATCTCCTCAAGCGATATCCCTTGTCATACATTTCCTGTTAACAAACCTGGCAAGGGTTTCATCGTCTTGACCCTCATGCTGACGCTCAGTCCTGGTTCGGTCTGCGACGTGTGCGCAGAAGAGTTCGGCCCGCATTGCATCCCCCATTCCATTCCCTGCGGTTCGTCAGATCCCCGTCCTCCCACTGTGAAAAAAATTCTGACCCTCTATGCCACACACCAGGCCATGTCCTATGTTCCACCTGTTGCCACAAGATCGTAGAAAAGACGCTCCCCCGCCTCAAACCCGTCTGTCCTTTCTGCCGTGAACAATTCACCAGTGACGATGTCCGTCTTATCCGTATTGACTTCTCTGCAAGCGGATATGCCACCCCAAGGCGGCGGGGTGGCGCGCATGAGGCTTCAAATATTTCACACCAGCCACCTCGCTTTCCGATCGTTGAGCCTACCTTTTCGCGTACACGCGCAGAGGCTCGCCGTCTCGAGGACAAGGTTGCCGCCGTGGCCGCAAAAAAATGTTCAGTCGAGGAGGTCTCCACTCTCCACAATGAGCTCCAAGAGTGGTTGACGCATGACGAAAAGCAAAAAGATGATCAGGTCCGACCCCTCTACCCAACTGCGGATTCTTTTTCTCACTCATGTCACAGATTTCTTCTCTTGCTCTGAGTGCTGCGCTGCTTAGAGCTATTCTTGTGAACCACTTCGCTCATTCCGAAGTAACAAAAATGGCCAAATCTGTCGAGGCCACTCTCAAGGGCAAGCTGGATGACATGGAACTAACCGTGACAAAGTTGGAAGCTGAGCTTAAACAGTACGTTCCATTCTTTTGTTCCGTTCCATTCTCTGACCTTTCTTTCTAGACAGGTAAATGTTATTCATTTCGGAACATAGTTTTTTTTTCTTAACCTTGACTCGCATAGCAAACCCTCTATACCCAAAAAGTACAAGAATGCCAATCTCTGCGCGCAGAGATTAGTCGTATGACGCTTAAATCCGCCGCGCGCTCCGTTTCACCCTCCCGCTCTTCGTCTGTCGCCCCGAGCATGGTCAGTGAGACTCGTCATCATTCTGTGTCTTCGTCTGGCGCATCTGTGTATGGCGTTCCTCCCCCTATGCCTCCTATGCCCCCTTCCACTCCTACGCCAGTATCCCGCTTTGCCTCTCAGCACATGCGCAGTGCCTCTACTTCTCCTGGCTCCAGACCTGTTACACCTGCACGAACGATGACCCCTGCTGTCCGTCACGAGACACCCCTCCGTTCCTCTAGCCTCCGTCCCACCTCTCCTGTGTCACCTTCCAAACCTCGAACCATGTCCTTCTCCACTACCTCTCCCCAAAAAATTCACCGGTCCTATTCTGATGAATCGGACAGAGAAGTGATTCATGAACGTTGGATGCCGAACCCTGACATTGCGTACAGCCCTCCTAACGGCAAGACAATCAATTATCCGTACGCAACGGCTCGCTCCCGTTCATCAGGTTCCAATGCCGCTTGATGCCACCGCATATCCACATAGACGTTTTGGCTTTTCTTTTCTCGGATTTCAGTCCATTGGTGTCCGGACTAGTATCCTAATATCTTTCCTATTAGTATCGTGCCTCATCTTGATTTGCTTATCGTTTCTCTCTAGTCTCTGGCTCATTTCTTCTCTCAGGTCCCCGTCTCGCTCATCCTCGTTTTCCTCGTCTCTGGTGCTCTTTTTTTTTCGCTTTTTGTCTCTGTTGCTCCTTGCGCTAATCCTCTTTTTCTACTGTATCGTACATTATCATCTTCTCTTCTCGTCTGGGCTGATGGATAGACTTCTCAGCACCACCTCGTTCCCAGTTTTTTGTTACTTATTGCCTTTGACCTTCTGCGCAGTCAAGGAGAGCAATTTCTCGTGCTGTTGGTCCAGTAGTCCAATACTTGTGTAGCATTGCATTTCCTCTCGTCTCGTCACATTCACACCGGTACGATTCATTTACGACCACTTGCAGATTTGTAGACTTCTGCATTTTACGGACATTAACGACTTTCGTATACATGATTTTTGATTACGAACACTTTAGACAATGATAGTTGATGACCTTCGCTTCCATTCTTTGTTACGCGCTGCTCGGATATGGAGTTCCTAGAGTTTTCTGAATCAGCACGCTAGCGTTGGTTTGAAGGCCGTTCTGATCCAGATGGCCGCGTTGGCCTGTATTGTAATCCCGTCATTGATATATGATGTGTGCAGTGCAGTGATTCGTCATTGCTTTCTCATCCTGATCTACGTCTTGTACACAGACACTGCCAATCCATGATTGCGTCAAAAGTCGTTTCAGCTCCTTCACATGGGCACAGCATGGTAATCTAATCCAATCGCGTGCAGTGTTGCCGGCACCGCACAACACCGCCCATTTTTTCTTTGTTCTCCCGTTATCACATGCCAAAATGGAAAGGCATCCACTATAGCGACCCATCTGCAACACGTCGGCGGTGGAGCGTCCATTGATGTGGCCTCGTTTTCAGAAATCAGAATCAGGAAAATTAGAACTAGAACTCAATTCCCGGGGTCTGAGGGTTTGGAAGACAAAGAAAAAAATCCAAACAACGCGTTTGCATACGTACGTACGTACATCGCGACGAGATAAGGCTCAGGGTGAGATGCGAGGGGGGGGATTGCGAACCAAGGACTCGAGGGAACAACGTTGGGTACACGTGTTTCTGACCCCCCCGTTATGACGCATGCACATATGGGGGTGATGAACACCACGATTTTAGGTTGTTGGCGAGTTCGAATTCAATTGGGAGGTGGATGTGGGTTTTTCCGATCAGGGAGCGTGCATGGTGGACGCGAAGGGGCAGGGCTCGCACTTCAATGCAATCGATCGATCATCACTTGAAATAAACGGTGTGTCCAGTGGTGGACTGCACTCAGTGTATCACCGATCTCTGCGACGTCTGCGTTGCTCTTTCTTACAACCTGAAGCTTGAAGGGGCGCAAATTGATATCGCCATCTACCCATATTCATATCTTCAAGTAATCTATCGTGTGTCTCGGAGGAAAGGGGTAGCCGCGCCTCGAGGCTGCAGGACGAGTGGTTTGATTGACGTAATGGTTGTCCCTTTTTGTGATTATATGCAGGATCCATGATCATCCACCCCTTGAACTGTCGACGTGGCGATAAGCAGGCACTAACATCGAGTCGTATGAAAGTCGCATCCACATGGTACCGTATTCATTTTTTATATTATAATATCGCTCGGAGGTCGAGCGGTCTGATTGCGGGCACAGGGCGATATATACAGAATGGAATTCGTTCAAGAGGTCGCCGCGATGAAGTTGGATGTCGTAAGAGAGTGTGTCGGAATGTACGTTCAGGATCGGATGTTTGAGGGAGGATCACTCGGGTTCGCGGGACGACAGTGCTAAGTTTGATGCCTACAAAGCTCGCGCATATCGCAAGCGACGACGCATGCATGATGAGATACTAGAATTGAGTAGCCGACAGCGCGGAGATGGCGGGGGGTCATTTCCGCAAACCCACCGAGAAGTTCGACATACAAGTATGGTATCTCCTCCCGACGGAGTCCGTTGCCTCGTCGATGCAGCGTGTTAACAGGGTCGCTCGGATGCCCTACTAGACTTCTTCAGGTCGGTTAGTAGCACTTCTGCGTTTCCATTGAGCCCACTATCGTCGGATAATCGTCCAGGTTTCCCTCGGGTCCGTGTTCGATGGAAGACTCCGCGGTAGCCTGTGCGCGTCGATCGGTCACTGGGAGCAACTCGCTATATCGATGTTGATCGAGTCGCATAGCCTGCCTCGCTAAAAGTCGTCCTTTGGCACCTTGCAGACTGGTGGACTTTACTTACGTAGCATTCTCGGCGATTCGTGCCGGTCGACGTTGGTGAAAGGTCGCCGAGCCAAATAACTAAACTGCTCCTGAACGACAGATCTACTGAACGCGACTTGGATAAGTCTGGTGCAACGTTCGGGCTTGTAAGAGTCTAGGGCTAAGAGAAAGAAACAACCGTCAAGAGAATGGGGCATGTTGTTTGAACGGCGTTTTGCGTCAAACTTTTCAAACATTCGGACCGTTGCTACGACCGATGAGTCGGCCTGGTCCAATTTGCTGTGCCAGTCGCTTATGACCCGGATATCGACAGAGCTGAAGTCTCAGTGCTGACGTTCAGGTACTTTTCACCTGGCGTGGGTCTGTCTTTGCCCTGTCAAAAAACGTGCTCGCACGCGATTTGATTGTTGAATCTTGTACCTCAGTGGCGGCTCATGAGTCGATCTCCTCCTAACCTAGCGATCGTGTTACCATTCAAGCTTTGCGTCCTGTCCATCCGAGGAAGTTTGTCCCTCCGAAGCCGAGGACGAGTGACGGTCATGAATCATGGGTACGTGGTTGATATCTGTTTCGAGTTTGACTGATAAGAAACCCATCGCTAATGAATCTATAAAACAAATGTCAGCGCCAAAGCAAGAAACAAAGGTGCGCACACCATGCTGGTATTCCTAGCTCAAGCTATTTCCATCTTCACCCTTTCACTGGCCTGATATATGTCAGTGCAGCAAATCAAATGACTTTTGGAATTGTTGTTTCCCAGCTCCACTGTTGAGTCAACCCCTGGATCTGGTCTGACGTGCCAACGCTGCCCATGTTAAAAATGGCTGGGCTCCAGCAGCGTGGGACGTTGAATCACCAGATCCCTGCTCTCATGGATGAACAACCATCCGAACGGGGTATTCGTGTGTCTGTCCTCGGAGGATGCAGTTGATCTATGTGGAGACTACGCGTCATAGAAAACGGAGGAAGTTGGAACGTGTATATCTCCTATGATGGAGCTCGGTGGAGCACAGCGCTGAGATGGGTCGAAGGGCATAGCATATGCAACGAGGCCATGATTGTGATGAACACGCGTTGCAATTGAGGGTTCGACGTCATGATCCACGATTGGAGAGCTTGCATGGTACGAATTTGTAGCTCACGCGCACATGATCGATGACTGCCGAAAGCACTATGATCGATGCTGTGGCTAACTGACAAAAGAATAGTCGACGATTGCGGCTCAAAATATACTTTGTTTGCAACGATAATACTACAAATAGTTGTACAGTATGATCGGAGGATTCTTATTGCAAGGCAGCCCTACGCAGTGACATGGGCATTGTCAGATGGCTGTAAGCAGAGTGCAGAACGTGGTCAACGTGAGTTCGGGGAAGCGGGGGTGATGCGTTACTAACGTGGTCGGCCGCGGGGAGACCAAGCACCCTGGCGATCGAGGAAAATTCCTGGGGAGTAGCCTTTACTTGTCCCGACAAGACTAGAGACGAATGAGACCATCACGAGATGAGTGTTGGTGCAAGAAATATCACACACTGGCGTCGACGCGTTGGGTGTTGATACCGGCCTCGCCTGCAAGTTTGGCACTGTCGTATCCTGTCCAGCAAAAGTCCAGTCACGGTTTCAGACCAAGATTACACGGGATGCGACGAGCCATACCTTTGGCAGTCAAACGGGAGTTGATGGCAGAGCACTGAACGTTGGTCATGATGAGGAAGGTGGCGAGTGGTTTGATAGGAAGATGGGAAGCGGCAATTGGAGCCCTTTATCGGATGCGCAATCAGTAGCTCAGGAGAGACGGACAAATATGTACTTGTTGAGCCGTATTAAGGCATGGCTCCATTGAAATAGTGGCTTTTGCGACATCGGTTACGTTGTTATTTTGTTCATCTCAACAATCAAGTACTGATTTGAGAGGGGAGTATGAGAAAAAGGAACAATTTTTATCTAAACAGTAGATAATCAGTGAGGTGTCCGGATATACAAATTATTTGTGTTTGTTTGGCGTGTCTACTACGGACTCAAAATTTGAGTGAACGTCCACCGCTCAGTGTTAGTCGATCGTCTGTACGCTTCAAGCCTCGTTCAAAATGGTACGTATTCAACGCCTTAGATCGCAGGACACATGGAACAAGTAGCTGTCTCGGTGTCGAGTCGATGCGACTGATATTTTATGATGGATGACGACGCTGACTGGTGGATGTCGACAGCCCCCCAAGAAGAAGGTCGCCAAGGAAGAAACCACCGTCTCGCTCGGCCCTCAGGTCGCTGAGGGAGAGCTCGTTTTCGGCGTTGCACACATCTATGCCTCGTTTAACGACACCTTTGTCCACGTTACCGATCTGTCGGGTAGAGAAACCATCTCCCGTGTCACTGGTTCGTTGCATTCCAATCAGAAAATTGAGCCATCCTCTGAATTATCTAAAAGGTGGAATGAAGGTCAAGGCCGATCGTGACGAGTCCTCGCCATACGCTGCCATGTTGGCCGCTCAGGATGTGGCAGCACGCTGCCGTGAAGTTGGTATCACAGCACTCCACATCAAACTCCGGGCCACTGGTGGTACCGGCACCAAAACGCCCGGCCCCGGTGCACAGAGCGCACTCCGTGCGCTCGCTCGTGCGGGCATGCGCATCGGCAGAATCGAGGACGTGACGCCGATTCCCACCGACTCTACGAGGAGAAAGGTAATGTCACATGGAAGACTTTTTCTTTCGTTGCTCTGTTTTCTAACCGCGATTTGATAGGGTGGTCGCCGTGGTCGCCGCCTGTGATGCCGTACGATTGCGTTTCTGTCCGCATGTAAATGCCATGATAAAAGCCACGTAAACTCTGGTCGTAATCAATGTCGCTGATCGACGCGCATCAGGTGTTGTCTGAGACACCTGCCCCGCGGTCGTTCGTCTTTTCTGTAGTCAAACGTGTGTACATCGGGCCGTGTGTGTGATTTTCCCGAGGGAGTTCTCATGCGAGTTAACTCCTCGGAGTCTCTTGCCTTGATCCCATGACCATGCCACTGCATGCTTTTGTTTAGACTCCTGACGACTCCTATCAAATTCCTATGCCGGACAAGAAAAGAAAATGTACCCAAGATGGACCAATCATCTTGTCAGTTCTAACTCCTAAAGATACGACTCGTTTATTTTACAGTTGCAACATACCCCAGAGAAATAATAGACGTCGCTGCTCTGTCTCGAGAACTAGATCCACCTTCCCGCACTGCAACAGCGATGGTATAGTAACGACGGAGTATCACAATCAAGCGAAGTTCATACCGTTGAAGAACCCTTTGTTTGAGGTTGTCTGGGTGTATCCCTGTGCATCGAAATCGCCATGAAGCGGGGATCGAGACGTTCCCCAAGATGGTAAACAAAATTTGTCTTTCATCGCTGGGGTTTAGATGTTAATAGCATCAAATGCAACGGGATCCGGAAAGATACGAGACACCAATAAGCGATCATAATTTCCGACATGACTCCTGTGTATAGGTATAAAAATTCTCCGAGAGAACTATACCAAGGAACCATCAACGCTTTGTATTGGCATGGCTTTCCGATGATGAACTGGCGTGAGTCAAGACTGGAGAGGTATGTAAGAATATCACAGACTTGTCAGTTCTGCAACTCTCTGCTGGGAATGTAAGTCAAATGTGAGTATACGTACTAGTACTTCGACTCATCGACCTCATCGAGCCACTTCTAAGGTCAAGAATTTTTTATCGCCCTGCCCTTCACTTGATGGAATCGCTTCTTTATCGGTTACAAAGGTTCCATTCGTCCAGATGGTGATTCTAGTTGTACTCTGTCAACCGTGGAAGGGGTTCTTACCAATCTTCGTTCTTCATACTTCTGCGTCTATCTGGGCGAAACTGGAAGTAAATGTACAGTTCGACACTGCCTTCGTTAGTCTTAGTTGGCATGGCCATCGGGATAACTTCAAGACATACATGATGAAATGATACCTCCGTTTCTCACGGAAACGTCGAATGGTTAAAGGTGAAACTGAAGTGATCTCTAATAGTGAGTCTGAGAAGAAAAATGGAGAGGTTGTCAACCTGAATGGTAATGTACTAGCAACAAATCATCAAGCGAGCCACTTGCTAATCGATCAGTAATCAATTACCCGCCTTTAGTCAGTTCCACGAGGCCGTTACATACTCGTTGCTTGACTGAATGGTTAGTTAGGCTTGGGAAGGACGATCGAAGAGACCATGCCAAATCAGGAAATCAGGATGCTGACTCAGCGAGAAAGTCGTTTGCGAGAAACCCTAGTACCTATGTGAGCTGAGCGACCTTGCTGCTTGCACGTTTATGCTATGTGGTGATATCAGCCTCGACGGTTCCTTCTGGTTTCAATTCTTTCAGTTTTCGTATTTGCTATGCTCGTGGTTCACCCCGCCAGCCTCTGTGATGTCTGCTTGGATCCGTACATTATCTCCTCTGAACCTGCTAATTCACCTCATGCCATAGCGTGCGGTCATATTTTCTGCCTTGCGTGCGTACTCTTTACAGGACATATCCGATCGTATTTGACACACTACCCTCGGTACCTAGATGTCTTCGGAACCTCTCTCCGAGCGCATGTCCACTCTGCCGAAAAGCATTCCAACCCGACCGGGTCAAAAAGCTGCATGTGGCAGGCCCGCCCGAACTCGATGGAGCTGCGGAAGAGTCGATCGAGGAAGAAGCCACACAGCTGCTCCAACGTGTTGTGCTCGTGTCTGGGGAAGAAGATGCTCCTGATATCGAAATCATCGAGATTGTCACCCAAGTCGAAGAATGGCTTACCAACAACTCTGAGGAGGAGAATTCTGTGAGTATGAATGCTTCTTATACACTCGAACGGGACCACCACGCTTGGGTGCATGGGGCCACTGGGCGTTGTTTGCGGGTTGGCCGCTTCCTCGGATCCGAATTGTTCCGGTCTGTAACGGCGACCTTCTCACATATTCCATGAGTTAGTATCAACCCTTGCGTGCCGCGTTGGCTGCTCTCCAGCGATTCAAGGCATTACAAGAGCGCAATGAGCGAGAGTATACCGAATTTCGTCGCGTTCGCCGCGAGCTTAAAGCCTATCGACGCAACGCTCACCAAGATTCGAAAACGGCTCGTGCGATAGAAGAAAGCTTGCAGGGGAGAATTACCGAAATTGAGAGTAAACATGCAATGTAAGAGCCTTTTGTCTCATATATATAGTAAGGCGGGTGGCACTGACGTGTTCGAAAACAGGGAAGTGAGTCAAGAAGAACAAGGTTTCGCTCGACTGACTCAGGTTTTTCAGTTATCTCGGCTCCATGCCGAGATAGATTCTCTCCGTGGCGACACCCAACCATCTTATCGTAATACTCCTAATCCGCTCCCACCACCGCCTGAACCGCTGCCTCTTGACAGATTTCCTGCCTTTGCGAGGCCGGGCGGGACCGCGGATACATCAGATCTTCCAACTGCAGTACCGTACCCACCACCACCTCCGAGGGTACAACCTGCGACCACCATCACCACCAACGGTTATCCGTCTGTTACCTCTTATAGCGGAGCAACACATGCCCAATATATAGCCCCTGTCCAAGTTGCCCAGCCGCTCGCCGTGCCACGTGCACGGCATGCCGATGTTCCGCGTGGAGATGAACGAAGCAGAAGACCCTCGACCCAGGAAGTCAATGGTATTAACCATCCTGAACAAGAGAGAAGACCACACGCGGAATTCAGTCGTGCGGGTGGCTCTGAGGCACGTTACGCCGGCACGGATGCAAGGTTGAAAGCCAGCAATGGCCCACTTTTGGCCCCACGTGCCGTGCCAGCCGCCTCTCCCGCTCCAAGCTGGGCGTACCACCCGCTCGTCGAAGAAAGGAGATCCGACGATGAGCGGGAGGCTCGGGAGGTTCACCGGAGGGGCCGGATGAACGGTAGTACGAACGGAGTTGTCATCGGTGGCTTTGATGCGGACCCACGGCCATCTATGGATACGCGACTCCTCTCTGCAGAAGCGTATGTTCAAGGTTACGGTTCTGGCTTGGACTCCGGTTTCCAGATCGCCAGCGAGCCGGCAAGTTTTCCGCCATCGTCGTACGGAAACGACAGGTCTGATCGGGTACATGGATTTCCTGTGCAAGAGTCCCCGGACCAGCCAATTGGGGGCTTGGGCTTGATGGGGGTCCCACAACCAACGTCGTCAGGGACAGTGTCAACGCCGGATGAAGACGCCACACCGGTGAACCGGCCTAGGGGCCTTAGCAGGAGGAATACGACCCAGGCTGTCGACATGGACCGATCGGCGCGGAGATTTGGTGATCAGCCGCCCTTTGATGTGCCGCAGAATGGTGGCCGCCGAAGAGTCCCAGTACGGACAATGGACCGGGTTCACGGTGTTCGTCGTACTGTAACTGAAAGCGCTCTGCTTTTTGGGGAAGATGACTCGGCAAGACGCCACAGGACGGCGAGCGGGGTTGCTGTGCCTCTCGCGGGCGAGAACGAGAGCCCAAGAAGTGAGACCACGTGGGGAACGGTACAGACGTTGTCCAGAGACAGCTTCAGCGGCGGCAGCATGAGTAGTCTTGCTATGCTCGTCGGGCTTCACAATGGTGGCGGGGTCAGGGGGCAAGGAAGCGTTGGTGGTGAATCGTATATAGGACGCGAAGGCCTTGGCGATATCGATACTGGCGAGGAGGGGGAGGACGGTGAGATGGAAACTCCTATCGTTACAGGCAGTTTACCTGGCTCGGAATCGGATGTATCGAGCTTGGGTCTTATCAGGGAAGATGAAGGGGACTACACGGGCTCGCGGAACCGTCACGTCGTGGATAATTCGACATCGCATGCTCGGAGCACCTCGTACTCGGAGAGGACGCCACACGCATTAGAGGCACGATATACGAGGAGGAGCGAAGGTACAAATGGCCAGCGGCGCCACGCGTCGCAGTCGAGCATCGCGGAGGTTTTGCAGGCCGACAGCCGCAGGGTTGACAATGGCACTGATATCACTAGCACCAACGCGTTATCTCTGCATTTTGATGCCTCGTTTCCGACGCATGACTTGTCTGGACCTGAAATCTTTGCACCCACACCGATTGTCGGTGGCCCAAACGTTATACACTTGTGGGCTGGTCGTGCATAACTAGAAGTTGTCTGTGACTTTTTCTTGCGCTTTTTTTCTTTTTTCCTTCTTTCGTTGCGACAACCACCTTAAGGATAGTAGACGCTCGTCGATTTGGATTTATTTCATCAATGTTGTATGGATCTGTGTATCAATACTTATGTTTGTTTTAGTTATATTTTTCGAGCTGACGCTCGTACATGGTTCTGGACCCTTGATTGCGCACTACAAATTGAGGATCATGAGGCTCCCCGATGGGCCCTGATGGTATGATGGCAGAACTAGCGCATTGATGATAGTTTCGTGCGAACCGGATGCCTATCCAGCCTGATCTTCGAAGGCGTGCCGCTATGGCAAGATCATCGATAAGCACCTTTTCTTTTATGCTCTTCTGGACTAGTTTCATCGTCTGACAGCGCTTCGAACAGGTTAATGAACTGTTCGCTTCCCTTCTTTTTTATATATTTATTTCCTTCTTCTTACTCGCTGGGCCCTGTACCGGGGATCGGGGTTTGGTGAGATAATGATTCAGATGACAAGCTGATGACGGATCAACCGACACCAGTCAAGGATGGCAAGACACGTCCGACGAACTCGCTGTTCTCAAGTCGTTGAGTCCAACTATTATTACGAGCGCAGTCCGTTTTCCCATGTGTGAACGTTTGAATGTTGGATGACGACACAGCAATCAAGTATTGATAGTCGCGGGAGCTCAGATGATCAAACGTCAAGGAGCCATTGCCACATATTACCCAAGAGGTGTCCGGGTGATCTGCCTTGCATTCACCGGGGCCCGATCATCCGACACGTTAGAGATAAATGGAGTGTGGAGTGTGGAGTGTGGAGCGAGCGTTTCTCATTGACGATTGTGAGACAATCAAAGTAACGAGTCAACGCCGGGGAGAACGCTGAACCGCTATGAAGAGCACACATTGAGGTATTGCGATTGAAGGACGAGATCTTGACAGCTGGCTGATTGTCATCACCTATATGGGTGGATCTGGAACGCGGGGGCCCGAAACCGAGCGGTCGATACAGCATTGCATGATCCACCTTGGTCGCATCGGTCGTAGTCAAGCTACAGTCTTACAATCTCGAGCTGGCTCAGACGATGGCGTCGCGATCGGGCGTCAGGATGACGGGAGAAAGAGGAAGGAACAAGGAGCACAGATTAGAACCCGGGCTATGGAATAACCCCAACTTTGAGCCTCCAGTACCAAAACCAAGTCAAGCAAAACGAACGCGAAGATCCGAACCAAAACGTACCTGGCTCCAATATTATGGTCTGCGACCGAACAACGTGTATTTGTCGTATTGGCTCGCACGTCCGCTGGCAGCCCGGGATCCCAATCGGGCGTATCCGGGGAATAGCTTTTGTAGTTGGCCATCTCCGAGACAATAATAATCAGACCGTGCCCCTAGGGGAATGGGTGAGAAGGCACCGGGAAACGGACGCCTCCGATGCAGCCGAGTAGAGACCAGGCTCATCAAGCATCACATGCCAATCAGTGTCAACGCCAGTGAGCCTCTGGAACCCGCAGTGGCTGACAAGCGTCCACGGCAACGTGTAGGACGAGGTTGGCCGGGTGCATCAAGGAATACAGGATGGTGCAACACTCGGCCGCAGCATGGTGGAAACACGAGGACGGCCCGAGGCGCTAGATGCCGCATCGCAACGGAAAGGGATTTTCCGAGGCTCAAGGCCATCCCCCCGTTATCCCAGAAAGCCCGAAATGAGTTTGGTGTGTCCGACTGAGTTCAAATACGCTTTACTTATCTGTCACATAACTGATTTCTGATGCCACAGGTTACACGTATGTATGTAAGGGACTTCGATCTCACGTCGCTTAGCAGCCTCGTGCCTGCCTTATAATGTTGCCAAAGGTCCAATGTTGAAAAATGCCCTTGCTCGGTGCTTGCACCATTTACGGCCAACACGCGTACTTGGCCTGGCTTTGAAGCCGCCCACTCTTTCATCCCGTCTTTCTTAACACTTCTGAAAGGGTCCTTAACCAGTCCCTTTCGCTCCCGATCATGCTTGTCCTTGGTCCCAACTCAACATGCGACGTCTGCCTCGAGTGCTATACCACAGGGGCCAACGTCCCTCATGCCATCACGTGCGGTCATGTCTTTTGCCAAAAGTGAGCTCGTCGTCGTGAATGCGGATCATGTCTCATGCCACCTTAGATGCCTAGACCATCTCATGCAGTACAAATGTCCTCTCTGCCGCGAACGGTTCTCACCCCGTGACATTCGAAAGCTCCACGTAGACCGTGATCCGGCCACGCGTACGACCAGCGCCGAGCCGTCGTCGGAACTCGTGCTCGTTGCGCCCCAGATTGACAACGAGTCTCAGCGGTTGCTTGACGACATCACACGCATCGTCAAGGAGGGTGCCAAAGTCAACGAGATTCGCAGGGTCATCGATGAATGTAGAGCGTACTACAAATCGCAGCCCGGGAATCAGGTTCGGTTTGTCTCACCATGTCTGTTCCCTGAGCCAACAATCCCTTTTTTTCCCCTTCTTAGTACACCCCCGTCAGGGTCAGTTGCCTTTTACTACATAATTTGCTGGAAGCGCAGAGAAAGTTGGTTGTGCAAGCGGAACAGCTGCGTGAAACCAGCGCTACACGTGATGAAATACGCGATCGCTTGACGTCAGAACTTGAAATGGCTCTGCAAAAGTGCGAGGACTTGGAACGTACGAGCCGTGATGAGAAAGATACCGCGCTTGCCATTGAGAAAAGTCTCAGGGAACATTATGATCTGATGAACAGTTTTTGGAAAGGGTATGCATTCCATCACGATTCCTTATCTATCGCTAACGTGTTGGTTATAGCCAAGTAAGTAGATTCATTTATATTTCCGTTATCTCCCTGAGACCCATTTTCAGATGGAGTCCGTAAATCAAGAATGTCGGTCATTACGTGAAGAACTCGACCGATGCCGTTCAAGTGGGCCGACGGCACCGCCCCCTCGAACGATAGAACTTCAGTATTTCTACAGAAAGGATCCCAAACGTTCCTCATCGAGCAAGGAAGACTTGGCGTTGTCCAAGGTAGAGACGACCAAAGGCAAAGTGATCGATGAGGACCATGAGTTTCATCTCTCACCTCTTGCAGAGGTGGTGGCGCCCTTGGCTTCCACTGCGCCTTCCTTGATGGCACTTGCGGACGACTCTGATCCAGAGGAGATAGTAAAGGCAATGCGAGCCAGATCACCTATTCAAGAGGAGCCCGAGCCAGAGTCTGAACTAGAAGATTCCAGCAACGCTACCGCCATGGCGTATCCATTCCCTGCACACCTTCAACCATCAACCACCAAGGCAGATCCTATACCTATACCCACCCGAACCCCGCCGTCGCGCCAGTCGAGCACCATGGCGATGTCCATCACCGCTGATCACTGGCCATCAAGTATCTCCTGTTCGAAGCCACGAGATGATGTTGTCATGAGTAGCCGACCCCCATCTCCCACTCGCCGGTATCCTCCGGATCGCCTGGGGATGCCGCGTCCGAACAAGGAGATTTACGCCCGTGAGATGACGGATCTAAACCGACGAGACTCTACCGAGGCCACCGTGCACAAGGACCACCTGGTTTCGAAACTCCACGACCTCCTCGATAGCCCTAGACCGGCCTCGTCACTTCATACACACATGCAGATGCAGCAGCAACATCGCGCGGATTTCCCGGAGCCGACGCTCCCACGGCCTGTGTCGCGTCTGACGACGCCGTCACGGCCATCCTCGACGCTCCTTCCTGGCGCGTCATCGACGTCGATCGTGCACTACCCGGATGAACCGAGTGGTGCGCCAGATCGGAAACCGCTGGTACGTGCGAGCGACGTGGCGATGCAATTGGAGAAGGAGAGACTCGAGAGACACGAAAAGGAACGGCGTCGTCTGCGTGAAGCCTCGTTTGCGAACTCGCTCAAGGATGCCACCAACGTCTCTGCGGACATGTACCCGCTCGGCCGGCACAAATCGAACAGTGGGCGGAGTAGGAGTGCCTACCGTGTCCCCACCGAGACGTTTGTATGAACGTGTGTGTGTGTGTGTGTGTGTGTTGGTCGTTGGTCGTTCCTTGTTTTCTTTCATTGGTGTGCCTACATTCGGACTCCATCCTAGACACAATGGATCACTTTTCTTCTTTCCTTTCGTGACTGTCCTTGTTTTTCATTTTCATCATGTCTATGCAGGCTTTGGGCTTGACTGGATCCGGTCAGGACAAGGCCGAGTAATGTATGTAACGTAATTGTGATACCTGTACCTCGAGATGTGTTGTCGGGCGTCTTCGGAATGACGTCGTGTGCGTATGTACTTTCTTTTAAAACTTGTACTATTAGGAAACCTCGACTCCCCACTGTTTTATATCTAGCAATGAGGAGTGTGGTGCGACTTGAGAAGTAATGGTGACATACATAAACTTGGAATCATATATTCATAACCTACGTATACGAGCGCTATAATATTAGAAGCATCCAAAATGAAGACCAAAAGCGCAACAAGAGAAAAAAGCTACGGCATCATCCAAGTGTACTCATGCTGCGCAGTGCAACGCAGCCCCACAGAACTGCGCAACCAAGATATACAGCAAAAATAAGACGACCAAGACGATCAGCACCATAGTTTTGGTGCTCCTCCACCACATCTGTCGTCGTACCGTTCTAGCCCCACGTCGGAACGCAGTCGTTTGGGTGGCCATCGTATCCGTTTTATCGACGAGGAGCTCGATGCGTTCGCCACGGCTGAGGATTTGTTCGACGTTTTTGACCATGATATCTTTGACGTGGTCGAGTTCTGCTTGGGCGCGGGCGATTTGGTCGACGGGTGGGTTGGTGTTGAACGTGTGCATGAGAGAGGCGATCGTGGGTGAGAAAGAGCCCTGAAGGCTGTATGCAGGTGTGGAACTCAACACGGTCGAGGACGAGGAAGGGAGTTCGATGAACTGAGTAGGTGAGCGTTAGTGATGAATGGGGTGAGCTGAGTCGGGCGGTACCTTGCGTTGTAATTCGACCAAGAATGCAAACGGTGTTTTACTGTACTCGACCATTGTCGGACGATAGGCTATGATTGGGGAGGATGCTTACCGTCCGGCTGCGTCGTCTGCCATGACGAGGTAGACGAAACCGCCTTCGGCGATGTAGTGAAAGAGGTATTGGTCCCAGACATAGGTGAGCTTGCTGTCGTTGGGAGGTATCTTTGATAAGATTGTTTGGGTCGCTGCGCCGAGACATGAGCGGTGATGCGTGCATGGCGCACAGAGACATACCTTGTGTAAAGTTGCGTCCGCCCGGCTCTTGGTACTCTGCAAGCACGACAGAGCCCCGTGCGACGAGTGCGGTGAGCTGCGCGGATATGAGGACGGTCTAGAGAATAGGTCAGATCACGCACCAGGGACATTCTTGGAGGTAAAGATCAAAGTCGCAAGGCTGACTCGGTTTACTCCCGAAGAGGCAGTTCCGATGGCCGATGCTGATCGTGAGAGTTCTCACGAAGCTTCCACGACACCAGTTCGGTCACCTTCTTGAACTCGTCCAACTCGATCCTTGCCATGGTGCGTTCTCTGAATTGTTTGTTCCCCCTTCTCATTGCTGACGACCACCAGTCCGACTCCGATGCACACAGCAGCCCAACGAACGGCAAGGCAACTGCCGTCGCCAGACCACCTGGCGCACAAATTCGGTACGTGCACGGCGACATATGTCATTGGCGAGTGTACTGAGTCGATCACAGCCGCCGTGCCGCTGGGTCACAGGCGTCGAAACCCAATTCCAGCCGTGCAGCAGGAGCAGGGGGCTCGTCGGGGACGATGCTCAAGCTGTACACGGACGACTCACCAGGACTGCGCGTGTACGTGTCTCGTTTTTTGACATTGAGACGCCCTGTTGACGGTGACCAGTGATCCCTATGTCGTCCTCATTCTTTCGCTCGCATTCATTGGCTCCATTTTTTTCCTGCACATTTCTGCTAAAATTATACGGTCGTTCACCAAGTAATTACAGTCGTGTTGTTATACTTGGTGACCCAAAAAATGCTGCGAAATTTACGTAAGACATGGATAGGGGAAGATGAGTGTTGGTGGCGAATTCGCCTGGTAGACCATGACCACACGATACACGTACTGCGCCAACGCACCCACCGTCGCTTATGCCGCCCGCGTCCTCATCACGTCGCCCTTTCTCATCGTCGATTGTGAGGGGAAGAACATTGGCGGGACCGACGGCGTACTCTCGCTCATGTGCATCGGTACCGCCAACGCCGAGCACATCTTCGTCTTCGACGTCCTCGCACTCAGATCACGCAGCGCCTTCGCATGGCTCCGTATCGTCCATGACATCCTCGCCGACCCCACCGTGAAAAAGATCATGTGGGACTGTCGAAACGACTTTCTCGAGATATCCGCCACATACGGCATCACACTCCAAGGCGTGCTCGATCTCCAACTCGCTGAGATCGAGTCCCGAGCGTCGTTGCGGGGCGAACAAGACTGGAGGCGGATCTCCCGTCTCGCTGCCCGAGGTCGTCGTCTCCCGTTCCCCTTCATCAAGCAGAACCCAGATCTCTTCGTGGGCGTGCATAGTTTGCAGGGCATGGATGCATGTATTCGGGAAGCCCGACTGCCGACGACGGGAAAAGACCGTAAGTGCATCCCTCGTGTTTCCTCAGTCGCCCGACTGGACACTCTTTTTCGTAGCACAGGTTGTCGCGATGCACAAGACAAGTGGGTCCGACATTTGGATCGCCCGTCCACTCCTTCCCCAGCTCCTCCAATACGCAGCACACGACATTGAAATGATCGGGGCGCTCTACGAGCATTTTAAAGCCCAATCTTGGATCACTTCTCGTAATGAAGACGCGTTGGTGAACCAAAGCATGCGTTATGCGTACTCGCTCTTTCATCAGGGCCGCGTCGCAGATGACGACGTGTTTGGTTCCTGTTCTGTCCTCCCCCTTGACGTCCTTCGCGAACCACGTGGGTTGACAGTCCCGTGTCAGGGCTGTAACCGAATGCAGTCGCTCCATTGTTTTACGATCCGTCGACAAGGAAGGAAGATCGTGGCGCGGACGAATTTATGCCGTGTCTGTCAGATCAAGTTGATTATTAAACAGGTCGATCACCCCGTCTCTTGGGTCACTGTGGCATCCTACGTACGTCGATGACGCTGTGCTGTGTTTTGTGTGACTGACGCTTGTCCTTTAGAATTGACTGATGTAACGAAATTTATTTATGACCGTTCCACAAGAGAGGTCTTGTGGGCAATGATGACTTGTTATACGTGCTCGCTGTTGTTTTTTTTTCCGTGTATTCGTTCATCTTGGTTATTTTGCTGTGTATCCGAACATGCATGTCATCACTCTTTCCTTTGCATTGAACGTGTATGTTTGATGTATAATGAGGTTGATTATGTTGTACGTTCTAATCTGTATACGTGCACGTTTTCAGAATCCTGCCAAGTTACTAGGGCCTCTGGACTGACGAAGAGAAGGCTGGCATTTCTACTGGAACATTTGGATCGACTACAGATTGGATAGGCCTTCATGGTCACCGCGCTTGGTTTGTTGTCTACGATCTTCGCCATGAACCTCTCAGAAATTCTATCGGACGTCTTGTTTATCGATTTCCAACGGATGCACCATGTTGATCCGTACTAGGGTGCTGAACACGACACGTGCACACTTGGATACTATCCAAGCACTTCGATCGGTTTCTCAGAATTCATATCATTGATGTGGTTCCTCCGTCCGTTCGCCGCCGTGAGTCAATTCCTGTCTCATCCATCATTACGCCTTCGGTGCCCAATCGCACAAGGGACTGCGATCGCGTACGCGGCACCTCCCAGAGCTATCCACGTTTCCGGCGGAAACTCGATGTCAGGTCGTTTGCGGTCTTGAGGCGTGAGAGATTTGCCCGGATTCTTGGTGTCGCCGTTCATGAACAGCGATCCTGCTGAACAGCAAAACGCGATGCGGAATGGACGTGGAAACATGGGTCAACGATAGAGCAGAGTCCATCTGTCGGAGGTTGGGACGCGGGTGTCGACGTCGTTGCCATCAAGATCTATCTGTGCCAATGACTCGCAAAAGGAGACAAGGGAAACGGACCATGTCAGGCGATCCGCGTTGAAGAAAGGCGCGATCGGGAACATTCGGATCAGTTTCAACGTTCGTGTGACGACACGTGGCCTTTGAAGGGCGCATGTAATTCTCCTGAACAGAAGCCCCAAGGTCATTACAGCATGAACATAAGCGATCAGCCACGCCATGAGGTACACGGACTCCACAAAGGCGTTGACGATCGTGTCATGGTTGCATTTCGAAGAGGTAAACGGTACAGGTGATAGTGGCGCAGAGCGTAGTAACGAGAGAGTGATAAAAGTAGCACAGCACTGGCTTACATACACGCTTGCTGATAATCAGGCCATCTCCGAGTCCACGACACGACACAGCTCGACACTCCTTTTCTCCTCTCCAACGATCTGCCCCTCATGTCCTGGCAAGGTACTTGCACACTTCCCCCTCGACAGCGAACGCATCCTGATCCCCTTCCTCTTAGTGTATGTCGACTCGAATCTCCTCGGCAGTGGCAAGGTGCACAAGGCCGCCATCCTAGGTCAAAAGGGTGGCGTCTGGGCCGCCTCTGCTGGATACAACGTACGCACACGCGTGTCTTCGAACACGCCTCCGATTGATCCCACTCCTTTTTTTCGCCAGCTCTCGAGAGAAGAGCAAAAGGCCGTGATCGCTGCGTTCGAAAAGCCCGAGGACGCACAAGCAAGCGGGGTTCGTTTGGGTGGACAAAAGTTCTTCACTCTCCGATGCGACGGGGTGAGCCTGTATGGCAAGAAGGGGGCAAGTACCGCGATGTCATCTAGTCAATCGGGACTGATCGTCATGGTGTTCTAGGCCGATGGATGTGTGTTGGTCAAGACTAAGCAGGCGATCTTGGTTGCCGAGTACGCGATGCCCGTCCAGGCGCCAGAAGCCACTACTGTCGTCGAGAGTTTGGCGGATTATTTGAGGGGCGTAAATTACTAGACGTCATTAACATTGCCGACTTTTTTTGCTTGTTTTGTATTCATACACCTCCATGCATACTACTCTGAAGCGTACCCAACGTACACCCCTGCTGCGGAATCATCGATCCGCTCCTAGAGTCACGCCCGTTCATTCGTGACTCTCTTCGCGTTAACCATATGGCGGGCTCACTGTTTCATATCAAGATGGTGTCATTCGCAAGAACAGCTATACACTGTATGTCAAATCCACATGATTGTCTCTGACATTCGAGATCAGAAGCAAGTCAGCCGGTTGATGGGGTTGAGCAAACCGGACTTGGCTTGCTTATAATGACCTTAGTAGGTTGGTGATGTCGGCGGGGTCAACCTCGATGATGGCGATATTTCAGTATGTGCTTACCTGCGGATGTCCGCCACTTGCATTGACCCAGATTGAAGGATCAGGACCATTGTCAATACAAAGCGTCCTGACTATATTATTTCGCCTTGTCCTAAAACGCGGGTCGAGGACATGCTATACAGTGACGCCAACAGAAGTAGATCCCTTCGAAAACACGGTCATGTGTACGTGTTTCACAGACAGCATTCGATTATTTCACCCTGGAGAGGGCGTGTTTCTCATCTTTCCGGGAACGGTGTCGAACAACAAGTACGACGTCCTAACCGAAGCTCTGCTTTGAACGAGCGAGGTGACTGGGCCAACTTTAACGGGGTAGACAATTGGTACGTTCGGCGCCGAGGTATGGGTGGGAGACGATATGCGGCTATGATGTTAGCATCATTTCTGCCATGTGTTAGTGTTGGGCTCGATAACGCGTTTACCATCGTCGAAAGAGGAATTACGGAGGGAGGGTCACCAACTGTTGCAATCGCGGGATTTTCCTATGTGAAGATGATCAGAATGATCTCCAGTGGCAATGCCACCCACCCACCCATACATTATATACTGAACGATCTGACGCACCACTGCGATAAATGGGCTTTCAAAGAGCGAACAATAACGAGTTGATTGACTGCATGATTCGTTCCGAGGCACCCCCTGCACATGGGGAACTTGGGGTTTTCTGAGGAAATGGCAAAGGTCGTGAAGATACAGTTAAGTAACAAAGTTTTATTGCAAGGGATCATAACGGAACGGGCAGGCATACCGTCTTACTACTACCAGCTTGGAGTATTGTTTTCTTCGCCATCTGTGAGGGAGAGAGTAAGCGGCCATATAGGCGGATATTGTGCGACGATGGCGATGCCTTCTGATAAGGGACACGTGCATGCCACGGACATTGGGCAGGAAGCGCGCATTCTTCGCTCCACCATTTTGTAGCAGTCCAGTATGTTTTCCACGTTACGCCGGAAGCTGCAGCATGGTGAGTATACTTGGGACAATATTAAGGAGTCCCGACATTAACGAGAAGACAAGAATCACCCCTGGGAAACCGACCCACCTCGAGCAACAGTCAGCAAAAGGAAGCGAGAAGGGTCCAAGGTGAGAGAAATTTAGCGAGCTGCCCGAAAGGGCAATGTTGATGAGGAGGCAAGAGTTCAGCGAAAACGAGGACCCCTCTAGCATTGTCGAGCACCAGGAGGAGAAGCTGATTGAAATCAATTCTGGCGATATCTGGGGGCTCGCATTCCTTGCTGATGGAGAACACTTTGTGAGCGGTGGTAGTGACAAAAAGATTCGGCGCTGGGGGGTGAATGATCGAAAAGAAATTGGGACACCAGCCGACGTGGGGAGTGAGGTCCGTGCCCTTGCAGTCTCGCAAGATGGAAAGTGGATCGTGAGCGGGAGTGAAAAGGTGACGGTGTGGAAGGCGGGGAACCTCGAAAAAGTGAGGGAGATCGAGGGACACCAAAATTTGGTGAAAGCGGTGGACATCTCACCGGATGTGACGAAAATCGCGAGCGGATCAAAGGATATGACTGTCTGTGTCTGGTCGCTCTCGACTGGCGAGCGACTGCTTGGCCCTCTCAGCCACGACAACGCTGTGGCTGCAGTCAAGTATTCTCCCGAAGGATGCCTGATCGCCACTGCAACATGGGAATGCAAGTCTGTTCGAATCTATGACAGTCGGGATGGCCGCCTGCTCGTCGATTATCCCATTGAAGTCCGCTCGGGGATCAACCAATCCCTCGCGTGGAAGAGCGACACCAAGCAACTCTTTGCCTTGTCTGACGACGGACACATCCACTGTCTCGACTCCCACACGATACTCTCGAAATGGCACATTCACAGCAACAAAGCTCCTTGGTGCATCTCCCTGACAAGCGACGGCTCGTTCATCGCAGCCTCTGCCGACTCATCGGTCTCATTCTGGGACACTACTACGCACCAGCAAATCGGGTCCGTCATTTACTATCCAGAACCTGTTGATTGCATGGCACTCTCGGAAAACTACGACCTTGTAACCGGTGGAGCCTCAAAAATCGTCTTGCGCAATCTCGACATCCTTCTCTCTCCCTACCGCAACCATGTACGTGTTCTTACTTCACGATGCATAAGATGATTCATTCGCCATATTAACCACAACAGATACTTGAAACACGGCACAGAATGGCTAAAGATACAATCAAGTCCCTTCGTAAAGAGCACGAGCGTTCAAGTATGTATGTCTGTGGCCTGACTCTGCTTTTCTAACACCCATGGGCGTCAGAGGAAACAATAGCGAACCTCAAGAAGACGATAGATCAACTTCAAAGCCAGCTCGCAAACTCTCAACACACGGTCGCAAACTCTCAACACACGGTCAAAAAAAAGGCAGACGACATGGACGATGCCATTCAGCATTCCAGTATGTATACCAACACCCACACTCCGCTTTTCTGACGTCTACGTTGACCAGACGAAAAAATGGCAAAGCTCGAGAATGCAGTCCAAGAACTTCGAACCCAACTCGCTAACTCTCAAAGCACGGTCAAACGGAAAGAGGAGAATTCAAGTGTGTATATCACTGCCCCTATTCTGACACTGATCACACGGAAAAATAGAAAATATTGAGAAAACCGTCCAAGCGCTGCGAGTTCAACTCTCCGACTCTCAAACGACGGCCAAACGAAATGAGAAGAGCCTGAACGACGCCACTAAGAATTCAAGTGTGTACATCTGTACCCCTACTTCCCCTTTCACCACACTCATCACACGGAAAAAATAGAAATTTTTGAGAAAACCGTCCAAGAACTTCGCATCCAGCTCGCTGACTCTCGAAGACTAGCCGCTTCTCAAAGGACAGCTGATAGCCTACTTGATGCATATAGACAGAAACATCGATGCGAGACCCTGTATGCGGGCGGTAATGTCATTGAGGCTGCACGGACCCTTCTCGAGATCATTCGGGCTATAAGTGACGACATAAAGGCCGACTCGTTGATCATGGACTGGGTTTTCAGTGAGTTTTGTCATCGTAAATTGACGATCGATAATCAATTCCTGCGATTAGACTTTACAAAGAAATGTATTAGCGAGCTCGAGAGAATCGGAGACGAATCCTTGCAGAACGAGAATCAGGACAATGCACTCGCAGCCTATGCCACCGCGCTCTCCCTTGGTCCGTCAACTCCAAGCACGCTATTACGCAAATGGGCGACCACGACTCTGCGTCGTGAGTCGAATGGTGGCGCATTGGATACCGCTACCAAGGTATGCTTGAACATGACTGTTCTTGTATGATCATATAATCGTTGCCTCAGGTCCAAATTCCCTGGTCTCCTACATTCCACGCGATTTGCGACATTCTAGAAGGGGACGATCGCATCATGGAAGCGATTGATTGTTTTCGACAACTGCGGAACAAATTCGCAGTGGACACAAGTATCGATGAAGGAGCGGAATGGGAGCTCGGTGAGTGATCATGGAGTGATAGAAATCAAGATCTCTGAGCATCTGATATAGGTTTCAAACGGCGATGTGCGTTGAAGTTGGAACACTTCGCTGATGTCGCAATGACCTCTCAGAACTACAATGAGGCCGTTGAATACCTGTCGACCATCTTGTCGCTCGATACTGCGGACCATGCAAACATTCTAACCAAACGGAGCAAGGCGCGAGCCAACATGAAGTTGTGGGAGAAGGCGCTCGAGGATGCAGACGAGGTATACTTTATGTCTCAGTATCGCAGGTAATAACACCAACTGAATATGCAGGTCATCGAACTCGATCCATCATCTCCTCGAGGGTATGAACTGCAGCATGCGGCATTGCATGGCGCAAGACGTTATTCAGAAGCCGTGGAAGCGTTCGATACGATGTTATTGAAAATTGGTCAATCCCCAGGTGAGTCATGTCCTCCTTCCACAAGGCTGTCGATTGATACGAATGGTAGAGCTCGGTCGTCAGTTTATCAATCCCAGAACCGAGATTCGACGCATCATCGATGCCACCGTTTCGCGCATGCCACTGGTTCTCATTGACACCACCACTGGTCTACTGTGTGACAGGTCACAGCTCCCAAATATTTTTGAGGCACTTCCGCTCTTCACCGAACTTGTATCGTCCATGACGGCCGAGTTTGATGATACACGTGTTCAGAGAGAAGTGAACAAGTTCTACGAATACGTGATGTTTTCGCACAGGTGGCAATACGGCGAACCCCTCTTGCAGGATGTCGAGCGTATCTCTGTCTATGAGTTACAACCATCCCCTGCAAATACAAAACTACAAACATTTTGCTCGATCGTGCGTTCTCGCGGGTTCCGGTGGGCATGGAGCGATACATGCTGCGTCGACAAACTCAATAAAGTAGTATTGGAAGAGTCGCTCGTGGCCATGTTCAATTGGTATCGTGGTTCGGCCCTCACGCTTGTCCATCTTCTTGGTGTCCTGTCGCAGTCAAACGAGGTTGGGCTCAAGGAGAGTATTTGGAATACTCGAGCATGGACCTATCAAGAGTATCTGGCTGCCAGCATTGTCGTATTCTACACAGAAGATTGGGAACTTTACCTTGGCTTGACCTTGTCGAACCACAAAGAGTCGCCTATCATCCTCTCGGAGATGGAGCAGGTTTCAAAGGTCTCTATTGGGCAGTCAACTATCCTTCACCCCGGCCTCGACAAAGTGCGCGAGAAACTGTTTTTCGCCTCGACCCGAAAATCGACCCGTGTGGAAGACATTGCCTATTCCCTGTTTGGGATATTCAATGTTGCCATCCCGGTCATATATGGCGAGGGAAATCGTGCGGTCGGCAGACTTCTGGAACATATCTTGACGGGATCGGGTGACGTGACAATTATGGCATGGACTGGCACTCCAAATAGCTACAACAGTTGTCTACCCAATGACCTAACTGTGTACGAGCAACTCATGCCACCTCACCTTCCCCCATCCATGGAGACTGTAGAGGTTGATCGGGTAGTGACCGAATCGCACTCATCCGTCCCTGATCTCTCCCTCGTCTTGAAGCTTTATGATCGGCTCTCCACACTTCCACTCCCTTCCCTTGCTTCCAGTCGACTACGACTTCCCTGCATTATTTCTCTAGTCGGTGAAATCACTCGTGTGTCAGGACGAGACCTGAAGACAAAAACTTGTGTATATCATGCGAGGACAACCGTGTTCGGTAATGTGGAGATCAAGACGATGGACGACTTGAAGGAGATGAAAGCATTCTACCTGGTCCATCCATGGATTCGCCCTTTGCTCGACCGTGACCACGAGTTTTCGCGTGCTCCGCCCAAGAAGACGCGAGCACTCCGGTTGTTCGCTCGGGTCCTCCAGCCATTTGGAGCGTTGCTATTCGAGCAGGTATCGCGGGTTGAATTTAAGCGAGTTGCGGCGGACAGCTTGATTATGGTACAGGTTTCCAAGGATGTTTCGTTGAATGAGTTGATAGACAATTCCTGCACGATCGACGTGCAGTAGAATCCCATCATCATGTCATGGATGGATCCTCGATTGCAACCCAATTTTCATGCCACCTTTGTATGTATCCGGTACGATGACCGTGATGCAACTTCATTTATACATATTTTCATCTATATTCCGTCCTAGTGTCCTTCGAGTCTGAGATACCCCCCCTGATTGTTACTCTGGGGGAAGTCATGTAAGAATCCTTTATAATATAACGAAACTTTGGGTATACGTATATGTACGGTGCGGCCTTCCTTTCCCATGAACATCGCACCACCATTAGAACCCCGTACGTGCTAGAGTCGGACGCGTCGTGGCCAACTTCTCTAAACCAGCCCTTGCACTTGCATTGATCACTGTTGTGAGAAACGTTTGTCGACAAATTCTCATATGTATTCCGTCCCATAACAATGGGAGTGTCCTTGTTCTGCAACGTCTCGTCTCTTCCTTGGGAGGACTCGAATACCCCCACTTCGTACGTGAATCAGCTCTTTCCCAGCTCTCAAACACAATGGAAGGACGTCTGGGAACGAGAGGGGGGGGAGAAAATTTGTGAGCGGCGGTAAGGGAATCCCATGATTTGCATTTGACAAACAGGGAGACGCAGGGAGACACACCTTGGAAAACGACTCGGACGAGACCTCAGACGACAAGCCCGATCTGGTTCCCGTTCCCTTCCGTTGGCCGCAATGTTGGATGAGGTATGTGTTGACGGTCGCATCCAGAGGTGGTTGAATTATAGACGTCGTTGCTGATGTGCCGGTGTGCGCATTGGTCATTGTCGCTCCATGTCATCCAGGACGCTATGGATCATAACTTGAAATACTACGTAAGGATATACCATGGTTAGTGGGCGACGAACCAGTGGTATGGAAGAAAGAAGGAATCTCTGAAAGTTTTTTTTTTTTTTTTTCTCGTTGACGTTGGGATAGCTTACCAGGGCACTGGAAGACTCATCTGGGTCGTAGTGCGAATGTGAGGTTCCGAGTCAGTACTACTAAGTAGTAGGCTGGAGGGTTTTTTTTTTTTTTCAGTTACACCGCCATACAATTTCTGTCACTCGTTTTCCTTTCCACCGGGCACCCTGCAGTGCCTCTCTATCCTTGCTTAGGCGCTCACACCTGAGGTCCTGCTCTTGGCAAGCATTCAAATCTACGCGATGCATACAAGTGTTTGAAGGTTATCACAACAATATGAATGAGCCTTGCTTCCTTATGTGCGTCATAGGACTAATAAGAAGTGTATCGGAATCCTGACCATCATTTCAGAGTTATTTATGTGATACTGCTTTTGTGTGCATCCCTGAAACCAAGCAGGAAGAGCCCGTCCACACAGTGCACACCTGGGCACCTTCTCTCCTCTTCAACGATCTGCCCCTCAGTGTCCTGGCAAAGTACTTTCGTTCCCCTAGCTACCAAACCTGTTGATTATCTGATCCTTCATTTTATTT
>JBBPLF010000347.1:465-29676 GCA_038089615.1 Aureoboletus auriporus
TAATATTTTAAAGGAGAATTTAATCATTGGTTAAATACATCATAGTTGAATCAAATATATTGAATAACACATTGATATATAAAAATAACAGCAAATATATATTATATCATTGTAAGCACAAACCACCATCAGAATATGTCAATGTCTATGTTTCCTCAATTTCCATATATCATAAAAACAAATCAACCAAGTTGCTAGCACTGTTCTCTTTTGGCATATCCATTAACCAATGGATGAATACAGACAAGCATGGCCATTTTGTTTTGAAGTATATTTTTGCATGTAATCTAATCATGTCTTAATGATAGATTACTTATGTTTGTGGTGCAATGATGTCTGCATGTTCACATTCAATCTTCTGTTCTTATTTGGCTCTGATGAAGGTTGGGTGAAGTGCATCAGTGAACTGAGGTACATGAGATATGAAGCAAATCTTGTTGTCACTGTAATGTTTTCCATATTTCAGTTCTTGTCACCATTCTTTATATATTATTTATATATTTATTTTATTTTAAATCCAGTTTATTGTCCTATTGGGGTAGATTACCCTATGTAGGACATAACATGGTGTAGAGTAGTGAGTGTTAGTAATGAAGGTCTGACTTTGTTAAACTAAAACATGAGGTGGCAAAAAAGCTGAGATGAGCAAGTAGGACATTAGTGGAATGAGAGGGCATAGTTAGCATCTAAGCAGGAAGTGGGGTGGAAGCAAGGGGGTAGGTAGGTAGGTAGAGGGATTAGAAGGGTAACCAGAGTAGCCTACTGAATTTATAAAGTGACTGATAATATAAAGCCCAAATAGTCCCGGAGCAGCATAAGGGATAAGGGGGTGCAGGTCAGGATGGTTCCAGATTTGCCTGTTTGTGTAGATGGATGAGGGTTTATGTGAAGAATGTGTGAGCATTAGGGCGGTTGAAGGTGGAGGGCAAGCTCCATATAGAATGGACGATGTCAACAGACAGTGCAAGTGAGATGATGCATAGGTTTGGGTTGAAGAGTATCTTTGAGACACATAGGTCTCCATCTGAATTAAAACCCAGATGAACCAGGGGGCCGCTCTTGAATTGGATCATTGCTGACTGTTGAACATTATCTGGCTCAGCATAGGAGTATATGGGTATCATTCTCAAGTCTATGTGGGCTAGGAATGCAGGGCAGTCCAGGTGGTCCAATGTAGCCTGAATCCACTTGTGTTTGGGGTGAGTGGTGTGGAGAATGGCATCAGGATGGGATGATGTGGATAAGAGGGAGGAGGGTAGGGGAATAACTGGGACTACTGTGGAGGCAGTCCTGGGGGAGGTGGGAGGGGAGAATGCACCTATGGCATGCTTTAGCTCCTGTAACTCAGATTGAAGTCTGGCTATTTCCTTTCGGAGTCTGGCTATCTCCACTGCTTGGATGTGGGTGCATATAAAGGCAAGGGGGGCTGTGCACTGGTTGGTTGGAAAGGTGGCAGGACAGCTGTGTTGGGCTGTGGGAGTTGGGTGGAGAGTTGGGCATGCAAATGCACTAACATGTTGTTCTGGTATAGGTGCACCAATGGCAATAGCACTTTGCCATGCTTGCAGTCAAGGGTCTTAGGGAAGAGGTGAGCCTTGAATGAATGGAATAGTGAAACAACCCAGCAAATCGCATTTGTAGCATCCTTCACACAATGAGTTGGGAAGGTGGGTACATTGAAGGTTTTCCCCTTGTTGGGGCCTCCTCTGGTGGTCCAGGACCAGAAGGGGGGGTGGGCAATGAAGTGGTGGAGGACAGCCTTTGGGAAGGTGGAGGGGAGTAGCAGGTAGTGAAGATGCCCTTTGGGAAGCTTTGGAATCATTTCCCAATTGCAAAGAGGGGAGGAAGCACAGATGGTTTGTAGGACAGACATGCTTGGATGGGAGTGAGGGTTTTCCCATGCGGGATGTTGGTGGTTCTGGTTCAAGGGCATTATATATATATATGTTATTCAATGTGCTATGTAGCTAATGTGCCAACAAAGGACATCACATCATGATGCGTCCATTGCCAGCCTCTATGGGAGAATGTATGCAACAAATACAACAGATGTTCAAGAGTGAGTGTAGGCTTCATTGCAACCATTTTGCCATGTCATGCAACTTGAGCTCTTATTGTGCATGTAGCTGTTGCACTTGATGAGAAGCATTGGCAAAGGAGTTGAGCAAGGAGTTGTTGTTGTTGTTGTTCCCACTTGCATTGGCAATCATGATATTGGAGTTCAAGTTGCTATCATTGGTAGTCTTTGAATGAGGTATGTTGGCAATATGGATGTGGTGAAGATGATGATACTTATTTTGGGTACAGACTGAGCATTGTTGGTTGGCATTCTCATCATGATAGGCCACTTTATCACCATCTGTGTAGAGCATAATGCCATAGCAAAGAAGCCATTAAGATAAAAATGATCAAAAATGACTTGTTCATTGATCCTCTCTGTTTCATCTGTCTTCTTGCTCTCCTTCCATTTTATATTAGACATAAGGGTGTAACAGATAGCAGGAGATTTGTCATGTCCAGCCCTATCTTGTGCTTGAATATACTTGAGCATGTCAAATGGTTTGTCCATGTGTATGACAAGTTGAACATGAGGATAGTTGTTATGGTTTTCCCCTATGACCCATCTTTTCCTTATGTCTATGGACTTATTGTCTACCCTCGTATTTTTGCCAGACACTCATTGTCTTTTCCCTTTTAATTTTCCCATTCCCATTCCAGAATTCCCTGAAACCACATCAATTATGTTCACCTTCAACCAGAACTACTTTATTTCCTTGTCTAACACCACCTTCATCTTTGACTGGAACCACAGGGAACTTTTTGGAACCCCTTGAAATCACATTTTACTTTGAACCTTGATTCTCAAGCTTCGGAACCACAACGGACTACATTCCTCTCCTCGGCATTGCCTTCCTGATGCAATGCCTTGTGTCCCCTCACTACCATCATATAGCCATCATACTGCAGACCCCACTTTACACAGCATGCAGCAACACTGCTCCTACTGTGTACATAGGATTATGCAGCGCATAGTTAGTATAAGTAGCTACTCGAGTTGACCTGTATTCCCCAGCTAGTTCTATGCAATTCAGCATTGTTACTTAGCACTTTCATGAGCCCCAAGTGTGCACATTGGATAGTGAGACACTGTATTGCTTTGCTTTGTCCACAACAAGTCTTTGTACTACTTTGAGTGTATACTGCTATGTTCCAACACCCAGTGTTAACAAAAAGAACTAGCTCTTCAACTCTATCTCTGTCACCTGACAGAAAGATCTGCCCACCATTTCAGGACAAGGATCACAACGAGGACGGACCATACGTCCCCCTTCTGATTCCTCAGATGACATCCCAACATCATCTGCACTCTTTGCTCTTCCAGCACCAATCTTCACTGAGGACTGGAGGATCCAAGATGCATCACCTGTCCAACCTAGACAACCATCCCCCCCATCACCTGAAAACCCAGATTTTGAAATGTCCAACTCTGAAGAAAAAGATGTTGAATTAAGGCCAGACTCCCCACAGACTTTTCCAGGGATCTGAAGAATGCAATACAATGGAAGATGGCCATGACAGCCTACTTCAACATGAACCAAAAGTTCTACAATGAGAATGCCAAGGTACTGATTGCTTGTGCCAAAATGAGCAAGGGTAGAGGAATCGCCTTTTCAAAATCAATCTATGTCCAGCTCACGAACTCCACCTTAAAAGATTATACATTTGCAAAACTCATGGATACATTCAAAAAGACATTCTTCCCCTTCAACTACAAAAACCAAGCAAGAGAGCAGTTAGACAAGTTGAAACAACAACAAAAGGATGATGTTGGATACACCAACTGCATCACTGCCTTCCAGGCTGCGGAGGCCATAGCAGGAATAGATGATGAACTAACCAAGGTAAACTACCTCATAAAAGAGCTGGATCCAGATATCTCCACCAAGATCCTATTCATCAATCTGCTCCTTGACAAACTTGTGGAATGGATCCGACTTTTGGGAGTATTCCATGCCCAAAACAAGAGGATAGAAGACTTGCACAAAGAATGAAGGATAGACTTCCAGAACAAAGGACAATCAGAGAAGTAACCCTCCCTGATAAACCCAGAATCCCATGACACAACTCTCTGAAAGCCATATGTCAAAGATACCTCGTCCGATACTTAGAACTGGACCTGGACGAAAAGATAGCCAAATTGTGGAAAAAAAGAATTGATAAAAGGATAGAAACCCTTATCAGAAAAACCATGCTTGCAACAGAACTCGCAGTAAAGGAACCTCATGAAGAAGAACCACTTCCCCCTGAATACAAGGACTTTGCTGACGTCTTTGCTGAATGAGAAGGAGATGAACTACCATCCTCTCGACCATTCGACCACAGCATATACCTCGATGGAACCTTTGTACCCAAGATAGCCAAGGTATACCCCCTGAACCCCAAGGAAAGGGAAGCTTGCAAAGATTTCATCAACGAACATCTGAAATCTGGGAAAATAGTCCCATCCAAATTCCCACAAGCATCCCCCTTCTTCTTTGTACCCAAGAAGGACAGATCTGTATGACCTTGCCAGGACTACCAATACCTAAACTCCCACACCATTAAAAATGCCTACCCACTCCCCCTTATCTCTGATCTTGTTGACCAATTCAAGGAATCATCCATTTTCACCAAAATGGATATTCAATAGGGATACAATAATGTCCTCATCAAACTGCAAGATAGGTGGAAGGCAGCATTTATAACCCCCATGGGACACTTTGAATCAACTATGATGTTCTTTGGCATGTGTAATTCCCCAGCAACATTCCAAGCCTTGATGAACCACACTTTCACTAATCTCATAGCAGAAGGATGGCTAATTATCTACATGGACGATATCCTCATCCACTCCAATGACCCAGCCATACACCAGGAATGAACCTGCCAAGTCCTCCAACGGCTCAGAGAACATCACCTATCATTGAAATTGAAAAAGTGTTTCTTCAACAAAAAAGAAGTGGAATACCTCGGAATAATCATCCAAGCAGACCGAATCCAGATGGATCCAGGGAAACTAAAGGCCATCTACAAATGGCAACATTCCCAATCTCTAAAAATAGTCTGATTGTTTATCGGATTCTGCAACTTCTACAAGAAGTTCATTCCAAATTTCTCTACTAAAGCATGACCCCTATATGACCTAATTGAGAAAGGGCCAAATGGGAATGGACCAAGGACTGTGAGGATGCTGTTACATGCACCCTGCTTATGCCCCTATTTTTCCTATATTTTCTATCACTTTTCCGGATTTATTTGGACATATTCACTCATATCTTAACTAGTGGACAAGTTGAAAGGTGCCAAAATGTTCACCAAGATGGACCTCCTGTTACACACACCCTGATTATGCCCCTATTTTTCCTATATTTTCTATCACTTTTCCGGATTTATTTGGACATATTCTGAATTACTACAATGATATCTAAGTTATCTAATACTTAGGATACCACTTATCTTCGACCACTTTCCCACGCCGGACACCTTTCACTTTCCCACAGTCAACCAACTCAAATGATCCTCGTGCTATCAGATCAATATGTGCATAGCCATAGCACAACACTACATACTGACTAGTGTCAGTTGGGTCAGATCAGTAGTGTCAGTTGGGCAGTGTCAGTTGGGACTAGGTGCAACTAGATTACTGACTAACATTACCATATATGGTAAGTCCAGTCATGCATGGTCGACCAGGCATGTACGGACACATTGGACATTGCAATTGAACAGAACAACAATAGCAAATGATTCTAGATCAATCCTTACATATGTACCTTTGACCAGTGTACACATGTTAGTCTAGACCACTACACTTTAGTCTAGACTCGGATCTGTACTATTATTAGGATAATCATTAAGGGTACTACCCTACATATGTATGATATATTATTGACCTAGACTCAAACCTAGACTTACATGCTACATACATATGTTATGCTTCCATACTATGGCTATGTCTTGACTCATGTACCAAGCACTGTAGCATAGGATATTTACAGATGTAGTGTACATACATGTAAACCCCTATCTAGTATATAAAGGCCAAAGAGCTGCCAGAAGACACCAGTCTTGTCCTCTTGGAGTTTCCCCAACAACTTCAATTGCTACTTGACCCACTACTATTGGCCTAGTACTACGTCTGATACCGCTAGTAGGTGTTGGTTGTTTCAAATGCCTTCCTAGCCATAAAGAAGACATTCACCCAGCGACCAGTACTCTAGATGCCTGACGTCACAAAACCCTTCACCATCATTATGGATGCCTCCCTAACAGCCATAGGAGCAGTCCTCATGCAGACAGATAGCAATGGAGACTTACACCCCTGCATCTATCTCTCGAAAACCCTATTCCCCACCAAGTGTAACTACAATATTAGAACTCCTCAGAGTAATCCGTGCACTGGAGGAATGGAGACACTACCTGCAAGGAACAGAACTTCCAGTAACAGTCATTACTGACCACAAGAACCTTGCCTACTTTAAGGAACCACAGAAACTGTCCAGAAGACAAGCACGATGGATGCTATTTCTCCAAGACTTTGACCTCTCCTTCTCCCTAGTACCAGGGACACAAATGGGACCCACAGATGCACTATCCTGACAAGACAACATAGACACTTCTCTGGATAACCAAGAAGTCACCCTTCTATCCAAAGATGTCTTCATCTGAGCCCTCGACTTCACCCTAGTCGAGAAAATCGCCAAGTCAACCCCATCTGAACCTGTTAGAACAATGGAAATGGATGTAACTCCAGTGAAGTCTGGAGCAGAGTCTTAGTGGGACTTGGCTTCAGCTTATGTGCTGTGCCCTTACTGAACCTGGGGGTCCCAAATTTGTTCGGAGGTCGGAGGTTGGAGGTCACAAGAACCGCCGGGATTCAAGTATAACGAAGGAGGAGAAGAAGATGGAGGTTGAAGCAAGGAGAGGAAGGTGGGTTTATTCAAATCAATGTTCAAATCAATGTTCAATTTGATATTCAATTTGATATTTGACTGGAGTTATAACTACAGTACAGAGGAACTTATACATGGAGGGCGGAGGTGTTTCAGGATGACCAATGGGGATGGAGATATAAGTAGTGTATCTGATGGAGATGGAGGTAAGTAGTGACTGACGGAGATGGAACAAATGTCAGAAGTGAAACAGGGTGTGACAAGGCAAGAATATAAAGTATGGAAGTCCAGGGAACTGAGATAACAAAGTGGGTGAGAATGCACAAGGGTCAGAATGACAGATGGAGAATGGAGGGTATATATGGGAGGACAACAGAAGAGTATAGAAGTATAAATTAAAGGGTCTAGAGAACGGAAATACCTGAGTGTGCAAAATTGTGCTAGAATTGTTGCAGGATAACCGGAGTTACGTCGCAGTGACCAGAGTTGGACTTGGATGAAATCCGGGATATGACAGAACCCTTGGTCATCACTGTCCTTAAAGCTCTAAACAAAAACACTCCCCTGATCTCTAAATCCAAACCTCAGGACTGGGAGTATACTGAGGGAATGCTATACTACAAACATTGACTCTACATCCCAGAACCAGCACAACAAGGACTTGTCTGCCTCACCCATGAAGGAGACCACAGAGGACATGGGGAATTCTTCCATACCACAAACCTCATGCAATGAGACTATTGGTGGCCTGGAATGTCCACCTTCATCTGCAAATTCATCCAAGAATGTCCAACTTGCCAAGCCAACAAAATGAACACACACCCCACTACCCCACTGTTGACTTCACTCTCATTCTCCTGCACACGCCCCTTCCAACAGGTATGGGTTGATCTCATCGCTGACTTGCCCTTCTCCAACACTTTTAACTCTATCATGGTCGTGGTCGACCATGGGCTTACAAAGGGGGTAATCCTCACACCTTGTCACAAAACCATCGATGTGGCCAGAATAGCTCAACTCTTTTTCACCCAAGTGTCCCGACACTACAGACTACATGATCATTGTATTTTGAACAGGGGACCACAATTCGCATCTGCCTTCACTCAGGAGCTCTCCAGATTCCTGAAATATGACCTAAAGCTCTCCTCAGCATATCACCCTCAAACCAATGAAGAAACGGAATGAGTAAACCAAGAACTTGAAACCTACCTATGAATATTTTGTGATGGACACCCTGAACAATGGGCAGACCTACTCCCCATGGCAGAATTCTCTTATAACTCTGCCATACATTCCTCCACCCAAAAATCCCCTTTCTTCCTCATCCTGGGATATGAACTTTGCTCTGGAAACACGTCTAATGGAACTGGAGGAAGCCTGATGGGAAGCCCTTGCTGCACATGAAAAGACCCAATGGATTATGAGAGAGAGAATGTTATCCAAGTTCTGCTCCTGGAAGGTTGGAGACAAGATATGGCTGGAAGGAAGGAACCTTCAATTGTGGTACCTACCTAGGAAACTATCCCCCAAACAAGAAGGATCATTTGAAATCACACAGGTCATCTCCCCTGTATCATACCACCTTAAACTGCCACCGACTTGGAAGATACACGATGTCTTCCACGCCTCTCTCCTATTCCCTTATTGAAAGACTGTGGAGCATGGCCCCAACTTCTTGGATCCACTGCCCAAATTGATCGGCGGAGAAGAGGAATACAAAATAGACTCCATCCTCTCATACTGCGGAACCAAAGAAAGAAGGCAATATCTCGTATCCTGGAAGGGATATTCCGCAACAGAAAATACTTGGGAACCTGAGGGAAATCTCAAACATGCGCAAATCCTCCTGAATGAATATAAAGTCACTCGACCCAGAAACTTCCCCCCAGCAAATGCTCTGAAAGAGGAACTTTGAATTCCAACTAGGTCTCCCTTTCTACAAGTTCTTCTTCCTTTACATCAACAATCTTCCATCATCCCATCCCCTTGAACACCAATACTTCTGCAACAGAAAATACAACAACTGCCCCTGGCATTACTAGTCATGGCCCAGCAAACCTCCTCCTCACACACTCTCCATAACTGCATCATAGCCAGAGGAACTTACAAGTCCCTCATGGCACAGAATAACTGCCTCCAACTACCATACCCCTATGTTGTCTATTCTAATTGTCTTCCAACTTGTCTATGAAGAATCCTTTTCACCTCAGTCTTAACCACCCCTGCTCTCTCTCTGCATATGAAGCTTGACCTACACTATAACTACAACAAGAAAACCAAGGATCTATGCAACCTCTTCCGAACCTACCAAGTCATTCACTTCACTGCCCACCAACTTGTTCCCAATGACTCCCTGGAACAATTCATATCCACCATGCAGGTCAAAGTTGACAAAGCCCATTTCCTTATCCTGGATCTCCTTTATGAAGAAGGATTTGGACATTTAGTGGATTATATCAATAAGAACGTGCTCTGACCCATCGTGGAGCCATTCTTTGACATATGAGCATCCATGAATACAGGACCTATGTAGGGGACACCCCATGCTTCATACCATTTGACCCCCACCTCAACACTCTTGTGTCGGTGGAAAGGACTGCTTCTCCTGTCCTCCAAATTCCTCCCCCACGTTCTCCTGAACAAACCTACTTTTCTGCTCCACTCTCCATTCCTGAATCCCCAAAGATTGACACTCATGCTTCTACTTCCTCCAGCTTTTCGGAGGACTCTCCAGTTGCAACCTGCTCTCCTACTCCTGCCCTTGAGGACATGCAACAAGGAGCTCTTACTTGCCATGAGAGCTTGTCACCTCTGAGACTCCCACAAGCAACCTTAGACACCCTGGGAAACACCCTTCGCCCCATACTCCACTCCTTTCAAGGAACCAGATCTGTATCCTTGGATGGAGCAGGCACCTTCCGAGACCCCATCAACATCGACACCTCCACTATCCTAGCATGCCCTCCTAAGAAGTGCCTCTTGTTACGATTTTCCCTTACAACCCCTCTTTTCCTTATGTCTATGGACTCATTGTTTCTCCACGTGTCTTTGCAAGACACTTATCGTCTTTGCCTAATTAGTTTCCTGATTCCGAACCGGGACCACAGGGATTTCTTCGGAACCCTTCGGAACCACATTTCATTGTTTCACACTTCACCTTCGACCGGAACCACAGGGATTTCCTCGGAACCCTTCGGAACCACGTTTCACCTTGTCTTATTGTTTCACACTTCATCTTCGACCGGAACCACAGGGGTTTCTTCGGAACCCTTCGGAACCACGTTTCTTACATAACGGACCCAAATCCCTCCTCGTCATCATTCTCCTTATATGATGACTCGTGCTCCTTTATCCATCTAAAACACAGCTCGTATTGCGGACATCGCCTTACGCAGTGCGCAGTCGTATAGCCTATACTGCGCACACTGGATTACGCAGTAACATACTTAGTATAAGTAGTTACCAACCTTTGCCTGTATTCCCCAGCTAGTTCTACGCAATTCAGCGTTGTTACTTAGCACATCCACGAGCCCCAAGTGTGCGCCTTGGGTAGTGAGACGTCTCTCATCCTTGCTTCGCCCACAACAAGTCTTCGAACTACTTCGAGTGTTTGCTGTGCTACGTTCCGACGCCCAGCGTTAACACCTCTGCTGTCACCAATGTGGAAAAGCAGACCATGTCTGGATCTTCTGTGGAAAGTACATCTGTCCCTGGTGCCACAAACATGTCCCAGGACATGTCCAGGCTAAGTGTCATCGATGACAGTGTGGAGAATGCAATGAATATAGACACATTTGTGCCCATTGCCCAGTTTACAATGGGCTCGACTGTGATGACAGCTTTCTCGATGGGGACATTGATTTCACCAACTACAAGGTCAACAAGGGAGATATCAATGGACCAGATCACTGAGCAGGTGCTTCAGTGTTACAAAGGAGGTAATGTTATGGTTTTCCCCTATGACCCATCTTTTCCTTATATCTATGGACTCATTGTCTACCCTCGTATTTTTGCCAGACACTCGTTGTCTTTTCTCTTTTAGTTTTCCCATTCCCATTCCAGAATTCCCTGGAACCACATCAATTATGTTCACCTTCAACCAGAACTACTTTATTTCCTTGTCTAACACCACCTTCATCTTTGACTGGAACCACAGGGAACTTTTTGGAACCCCTTGAAATCATATTTTACTTTGAACCTTGATTCTCAAGCTTCGGAACCACAACGGACTACATTCCTCTCCTCAGCATTGCCTTCCTGATGTAATGCCTCATATCCCCTCACCACTATCACATAGCCATGATACTGCAGACCCCACTTTACACAGCATGCAGCAACACTGCTCCTACTGTGTACATAGGATTATGCAGTGCATAGTTAGTATAAGTAGCTACTCAAGTTGACCTGTATTCCCCAGCTAGTTCTATGCAATTCAGCATTGTTACTTAGCACTTCCACAAGCACCAAGTGTGTCCATTGGATAGTGAGACACTCTATTGCTTTGCTTTGTCCACAACAAGTCTTTGTACTACTTCAAGTGTATACTATGCTACATTCCGACGCCCAGCGTTAACAATAGTTGTTGCCTATGCTGAATGCAGAGGTGGCAACTGTTACACACACCATGATTATGCCCCTATTTTTCCTATATTTTCTACCACTTTTCCAGATTTATTACTACAGTTATATCTAAATGATCTAATACTTAGCATACCACTTATCTTTGACCATTTTCCCACACCAGATATCTTTCATTTTCCCATGGTCAACCAATTCAGAAATGATCCTCATGCTATCAGATCAATATGTGCACAGCCACAGCATAGCACTTGTATCATTTGGGCAGTGTTTGACTAGGTGCGACTAGATTGCTGACTAACATTACCATATATGGTAAGTGCAGTAAAGCATAGTCATTTAGTACATTTGGTGTGCTTGGTCAAGTGTTGGTCACTATAATTGGACAGGACATCAATAGCAAAGCCTAGACTGATCCCTACATATGTACCTTAAACCAATATACATATATTAGCCTAGACCAATTCTTTAGTCTAGATTTGCGATCTATACTATTATTAAGATAATCATTAGGGATACTACCCTACACATGTATGATATATTATTGATCTAAACTTGAACCTAGACTTACCACATACTGCAGTGAAAGTGCACCAAGATTGCAGCCAGCCGAGGTTGAAAATAGGCCACAATACATGGCGAGCCAATGGTTGGCCAAGCTATAGTAAACATCCAAAGAGGATAGATGGGCTGAGAAATATTGTATCAAGAGGTAGTAAATGTACTGATGTAGTGAAATATGAAACATAGAAGGAAATACATACAGATGGGCTGATTGAACAGATGCCAAATCCCATGGATAGGCTAATGGTGGATATCACTGAGATGTACTGATTGGCCAACAAGAGTGATCACCGATGCCATGCCAATGGATAAACCAACCTGGCATAGCATTGAGATCTACTGATGGACCAAGTGATGATCAATATGATTAGCATAGATGTACCGATGTGACATAGTACCAAGATTGACCTATACCATGGATGGGCTGACACAGCATGACACCAAGTGTTATGGATGGGCCCTATGAACAGATCACCAATGCCATGCTTAGGCTGACCTGGCATAGCACCACAATATACTGATGGGTCAAGTGATGACCAATGTGATTGGCATGGACAGGCCAATGTAATGTAGTACCAAGATTGACCAATGCCATGGATGGGCCAACTCAGCATCACACCAGGGGTTATGGATGGGCCCAATGAACTGATTACTGATGCCATAAATGGGCCGACAGGGGTAATACTAAGATATATCAATGGGCTGAGCGATGACAAATGCCATTGGCATGGATGGGCCAATGTAACATAGTACCAAGATTGACTGATGCCATGGATGGGCTGACTCAGAATGACACCAGGTGTTATCGATGGGCTCAGTGAACTGCTCATTAATGCTATGAATGGGCCAATGTGGCATAACACTAAGATATACCAATGGGCCAAGCGATGACAAATGCTGTTGGCATGGATGGGCCAATGTAAAAAAGTACTGAGATTGACTGATGCCATGGATGGACCGCCACAGCATTACATCACATGCCATTTATGGGCCCAGTAAACTGATCACTGATGCCATGAATGGGCTGATGTGATGTAACACTGAGACATACTGATAGGCCAAGTGATGACAAATGCCATTGGCATGGACAGGCCCATACAATATGTATAATACCAAGATTTACCAATGTCATGGATGGGCCAACTCAGCATCAGACCAAGCATTATCAATAGGCCCAGGGAACTGATCAGTAATCCCATGCATAAGCTGACTGGGTGTAGCACTGTCATATCCCAAATATTCCCCAAGTCCAACTCTGATCCTCTGGTCATTCCTCCAATCAGTTCACAAGAACTCTGGCACATTCTCACACACCCCATACTTCTGTTTCTCTGGACTTCTATCTTTAGTATAGTTTCATACTTATGCTGTTCTCCATTCTGCTTTGTAATACCTCCAAATACCAGTGCTCACTTAGAAGCATTGCTCTGGCTATGTTTCTTCCGTCTCCGTTTTACTTACCAATCCCTTAGTAAACTCCATTACTAATTTGTCTCCGTCCTCCATATATAAACCCATAGTTTGACCTCTTTGTACTTTAGTCAAATATCAAATTGAATTGAGTTACCATCTCTCAACTCCAAGTCTTTCTCTGATCCTTTTCTCTGGATCACCCTCTGGTACTTAGAATCCTTCATGGATCTTCGTACAACTCCGACCTCCACAAATTCAGGACACACAGATTCAGTAAGGGTGCAGCACATAAATTGAAGCCAAGTTCTTTTCAACTGCATCACTCCAGAGTTCATTCTGGAGCATTGGACCAGTCTCTAACAGTATATTCGACTGCCTACTTGTTCAAATATGCTCTCTGCTCTCCATGACTTCCCATACTCGTCCAAGTACCCTCCCCACTATACCCTCTCACTTCAACCCTCTGTCCTCTGGCCATATGGCTAAGGATTGCTCGAAGTCCACTTCCAAGGCTTCAAAGGCCCACTCAGTTTCTACTGCAACTCTGGAAACTAAACTGGAGGTCTCCTAGGAGACAAAAAAATAGTCCATGACCTCCCCGACTCCACACAGGAAGGAGGTTGCATTGAACCTAACTGTGCACTCAAGGAGATCCATCTCAATACATCCACTCTTTTAGATCCGAAATCACTTATGCCCTCCATCTCAATCATTTTGCATGACATTTCTGCTTTCCCCACACTTGTAGATTCCAGATCCTCTGATTCTTTCATAGATATGATATTTGTCAAACAACACAGTCTTTCCACCCACTTTGTCCCTCTGTTGCAACTCCATCTGTTTGATGGAACCATGAACTCCATTATCATTCAAGCTATCAAGCTATCTATCTGTTTTCAAACCAGTGACATCACTCCAACGACATTTTATGTCACTCCGCTGAATGGCTCCTATTCCCTTGTTCTAGGATATAACTGGCTCACCTGCTATAATCCATTGATTGACTGGGTTTCAAGCAGTATCTCATTCCATATACCTTGCCAGCACCCCTGAGCTCAACTTCACAGCCTCCGGATTTACCTCCTCCAGCTGACCCACCATTTGATCCACCATATTTCTCCAATCAAAAGGCACCTCCCATTGTGATCATTAGTGCACCCGCTTTCATGCTTGCATGTCGCCTTGAAGGCTCCATTCAATTTAGTATTCAAATCCATCCCCAAGGGAGTGATCTCTGTGCCTCCTCTGCTACTCCAGAAAAGGCCAATCTCTCCAGAGTACCTCCGGACTACCACGACTTCACTAATGTGTTTAGCAAAAGCAAGGCCTCCATCCTTGCTTCCCATCATGAACATGATCTGAAGATCGACCTGGAGGAAGGTGCTTCATCTCCCATTGGTACTACCTACTTCTTTTCCCCATCTGAACTTGAATTCCTCTGTGTGTTCCTTGATGAGCACCTAGCAATGGGTTTCATCCATCCCTCATCCTTTGCTCATGCTGCTCTGGTTCTCTTTGTCTGCAAAAAGGATAGTTCACTCTGCCTTTGTGTTGACTTCTGAGAACTCAACAAGATCACAAAGAAAGATTGCTATCCGCTTCCCCATATTACCAATGTCCTAGATACTCCAAGCCAAGAAAAGATCTATACCAAGATCGATCTCCAGCATGCATACCATCTGGTCTGCATTGCTAATGTAGATGAATGGAAAACATCTTTCTGGACTCGCTATGGCTCCTACGAGTGGCTCATCATGCCATTCAGCCTCACCAATGCCCTTGCAGCATTCCAGCAATTCGTCAACATCATCTTAACAGATCTTTTAGATGTTTGTGTGATTGTATACCTTGACAACATACTTATCTACTCCAAGGATATGGCCTCCCACAAGGAGCATGTCCAAAAAGTACTCTGTTGTCTCTGCAAACATGGACTTTATGCTAAGCCCAAGAAGTGTGAGTTCCATATGGACTCCACTGAATACCTGGGTTATTGTCTTTTGCCCTCTGGTCTCACTATGTCTTCAGACAAAGTCAAAACAATCCAAAACTGGCCGGAACCCCGGAAAGTAAAGGATATCCAGTTCTTCCTTGGCATTGCCAATTTCTACCAGTGTTTTATTCACAACTACTCCAATATCGTCATTCCTTTAACTCACCTTACTCACAAAGGTACTCCATCGAATTTCTCCAATGACTGTCACTCTGCTTTCCATACCCTCAAAGACACCTTTACTTCCACTCCGATCCTTGGTCATTGGTCTTCGGACACCCCATTGATCGTCAAAACGGATGCATTGGACTATGCCATTGCTGGCATTTTTTCCTTCTGATGTCCAGATGACGAAGTTCACCCTGTCACATATTACTTTCAGACACTTACCATCACTCCGGAGCTCAACTACAATGCCCATGATAAGGAGCTACTTGCTATTCATGAATCCTTCTGGACTTGGCATCATTACCTGGAGGGGTCTGGTATTCCCATCAACGTCATCACAGATCATAAAAACCTTGAGTATTTTATGACCTCCAAGCTCCTGACTCGCCAGCAAGCCTGGTGGTTGGAGTTCCTCTCCCACTTCAATATCATTGTCCGTTTCCACCCTGGACACCTTGGCATGAAACCTGATGCCTTCACTAGACGCTGGGACATCTATCCCAAAGAGGGGGATAAGGACTATGCTTGTGTCAATCCTCACAATTTCTGTCCTATTTTCACTCATGAGCAGCTCACTTCATCCCTTTGAGCAATGTATCTTGCAGCTCCAGTACTCCAGGCTAGCATGCTCTTTGATGTCAAACAACTTCACAGTGATATCTTCTCCGCACTACCCTCTGACCCCATAGCTGTTCAGCACCTCTCTGCTACCAAACCCTCTGACTTCCATTGGTCAGTTGACTCCAATGATTTCCTTTGTCTAGATGATTGCATCTATGTCCCTGATTCTGACAATCTTTGTCTCCGTGTCCTCCAATACAAACATGATTACCCACTTTCCAGACACTTCAGACAGAATCGGACATTAGAACTCATTCAACATGAATATACATGGCCAGGAATCCAAACTTTTGTGAAGGACTATGTCTTGTCCTGCACCTCCTGTACCCATGCCAAAGTTCCTAGACATAAACCATAGAGACTCCTAAAACAACTCCTAATCCTTGAGAAGCCCTGGAACTTCATTTCCATGGACTTTATCGAACAACTTCCTCCATCCTCCAAATTCACTTCCATACTCATCGTCGTAGATCGTTTGTCAAAACAATACATCTTCATCCCAACACATGACACAATTACATCTCTGGAGTTGGCCAAGTTGTTCCTACTCCATGTCTTTTCCAAGCATGGAGTTCCCTCTCACATCACCTCTGATTGAGACTCTGAATTCATATCGCACTTCTTCTGTTCTCTCAGCAAGGCCCTCAATATCTGATTATATTTCACCTCCGGTTATCACCTGGAAGGAGATGGCCAAACCGAATGAATGAATCAAACACTTGAGCAATACCTAAGGATCTATTGTAATTACCAGCAAGACAACTGGTCTGAACTCCTGCTCCTCGTGGAGTTCTCCTACAACAATGCTCCGAATGCTACTACCAGAGTATCTTTGTTCTTCGCTAACAAAGGCTACCACCCTAACATAACAATGCACCCTGAATGAGATCTCACCTCTGCTCAAGCACAGGAATACTCCGTCAACCTCGATTCCCTCCATGAATTCCTCTGTGAAGAAATGGCTCATGTACAAGAGTGATACCAAGGCCCCATGGATGCTAAGCAAACTCTGGCACCAGACTTTAAAGTTGGTGATCAGGTATTTGTCAAAGCAAATTATTTTCACTCTATGCAACCTCCAAGAAGCTATCAGAAAAGAATTTGGATCCATATGACATCATCACTCAAGCCAGAAGTCATTCCTTTACACTCCATCTTCCCAATTCCATGAAATCTGTACACCCTGTCTTCCACATATAACTAGAACCTTCTGTACCAAACATCATCCTGAATCAGACTCAACCCCCACCTCCAGCAGCTGAAGTAGATGGTGAACCAAAGTATGAGATCTCCGAGATACTCAACTCCAAGTTAGACTGTCGACACAAGACCTGCAAATTCCTGTACCTAGTCTGATGGTCCAGTTATGAAGGCATTGAAGAAGAAACATCTTGGCTACTTGCTATGGAACTCAGACATGCCTCCGAGCTTGTTCAAGATTTTCACCTTCATTATCTGGAAAAACCCAAACCTCACAACTCCTGATTTTTTGTGAAATTTTTTTATTGTTCAACAAAACATGTGTTGTCAATTTTACACTTATCTAATCTTATCTTATCTGATCATCTTTAATCTTTGGACTTAGAATAAATTCTTCAAGTCACGGACCACCTTTCTATTCTACCGGTCACATGACATTATTACATAATTATTCCAGAACATTCCATGACATCATTAGTGATATCATTAGTTTAGGGCAAGTATGTATAGTCACATGTGCACAGACCATTAGCATAGCCACTTTGTACTATATAAACCAATATGAGTCAACGGAGAACTCCAGTCAAGTTCTCATTGAGTTTTCCCCTTATCACTTTCTTGCCTCTAAGTCAGTATCTTTTGTGTGCGCCTGTGTCCAGTATTGGATTAGGGTTGACAACAAAAGAACTTGACTATCTTTATAACATACCCACACACTCCTCTTTGTCCCTTAGGACATGTTTTATCTCTACCAACCTTATACCCGGACATGAGGGTTAACATGAGGGACACCTATGTACCCTTCTGAAGTCAAGACCTCCGACTATCACCCAGCACTCTAATACAGGCAACCCCTGTAGGCGCAGTGTTAGATCTTAACGTTCACTTCACCAAAGAAGGTCCTTAAGGACAAAACACACATCAAACAAAGAAAGCTGCGAGTATGTGCAACGCAAGCCAAGTCTCTCATATCAAGAGCACACATCACAGTCGCAGCCTGTGCAGTATAATGTTACTGGTTAACATTGATACACGGTCATCCACCGTTTACAAATAAGGATAATGTTGTTCTGCCCATAGCATACCAGGGCCTCTGTTTGCATAAATTCCGAACATAAAAAGGATTGTTGCTTGTGTACTGCAAGAGCATACATTGTAATACCTACATACAGGTAGCTTTGCGTAAGTGAGGGATAGATCTGGTGGCTATTGACCAAACTACCCAAATAAAGAAGACACAGGTTGGGAAGCCTGCCTGATTAAGGAAATTTTTTTATGAGCATCAAAATTGTTATGTTTGACAGTCTTTACTTCGAGAATCTTCCCCCCTACTAGTGTGAATCCAGTAGTATCCATGACTCCTTCTTTGAAGGAGAATACAAAAAGGTACACGATATTTTCTGGGATTCTGAGCCTACCACCTCCTACTTGGCAGTAGCAGAATTCAAACAAGTCCTCCCATGCCCCATCCCTCATTGGTCTGAAAATGCTTTAGACCTCCTTTACCCATGCCAAGCTGTTGTTCCACCAGCACCAGTCAACCCCTGTTATGATTTTCCCTTACAACCCCTCTTTTCCTTATGTCTATGGACTCATTGTTTCTCCACGTGTCTTTGCAAGACACTTATCGTCTTTGCCTAATTAGTTTCCTGATTCCGAACCGGGACCACAGGGATTTCTTCGGAACCCTTCGGAACCACATTTCATTGTTTCACACTTCACCTTCGACCGGAACCACAGGAATTTCCTCGGAACCCTTCGGAACCACGTTTCACCTTGTCTTATTGTTTCACACTTCATCTTCGACCGGAACCACAGGGGTTTCTTCGGAACCCTTCGGAACCACGTTTCTTACATAACGGACCCAAATCCCTCCTCGTCATCATTCTCCTTATATGATGACTCGTGCTCCTTTATCCATCTAAAACACAGCTCGTACTGCGGACATCGCCTTACGCAGTGCACAGTCGTATAGCCTATACTGCGCACACTGGATTACGCAGTAACATACTTAGTATAAGTAGTTACCAACCTTTGCCTGTATTCCCCAGCTAGTTCTACGCAATTCAGCATTGTTACTTAGCACATCCACGAGCCCCAAGTGTGTGCCTTGGGTAGTGGGACGTCTCTCATCCTTGCTTCGCCCACAACAAGTCTTCGAACTACTTCGAGTGTTCGCTGTGCTACATTCTGACGCCCAGCGTTAACAACCCCCCTCTCAGACAAACAAAGTGATTGGTCTACATCCCAACATGCCTCTCCATCATCCTCACCAAGACAACCAATCATGAATGTTGATCCTCCCACCACTCCTGAACTCGCTGCCACATTGGCAAACATGAATGCATTGCTGGTGTCTTTCCAGGCCCAGCTCACCCAAGCAAACCAAAGGGCGCAGGAAGCTCTCATAAGCGCTCAGGCAGCCGAGCAAGAGGCTGCCACCACTGCACACAGGGCTGTCCTAGCCAAAATGGGATGCCCAAACAATTTAAACACAGAGTTTAAAATCTCAAAGAAGGTTGAAGTTGACCCAGGCCACTTCTCGGAAATTCCCACCAATTTCAAAACTTGGTGGATAAAAATGAAGACATACTTCACGTTGAATTCAAAAGACTCAAAAAGGATAGTCACGGTCCTGATGAAAATAGGTCCTAAAGATGGCCACAAAAACAATGCTGGAGCCTGGGCCCGCATCAAATTACAAAGGGTAGCTGATGGGCTCTGAGGCCCTATCAACTTCACTGCTTTCAAAATTGAGGTTGAAAGTAGATTCCAGTCTTCCCTTGATAAGGACATGGCCATGGGGCTCTTGGAAAAAAGAGTCCAAGGAAATATGAAGCAGATCCACCACTACCTTATAGACTGGGAACAGCTCTACCTCAGGGCTGAACCCTCTCACTCCGAGGCCTGTAGGCTTTTTGAGAAGAATGTGCGCAAGGGCATCATGCACATAATTTTCAAACAAGGAAAAAGGAAAGATGACCTTGATGACTATATGACAGTCATCAAGGAAGTCAGAATGACCCTGGAGCAATACAAACTTTGGTTTGAAACGAAAAAGAAACCTTACGTTCCAAAGGCATCTGGCTCTGGTAGCCTTATATATCCAAGATGTGGCAAGCCAATGGACATCTCGGCCCTACAACATAGGTGTTTCAATTATGGCAAGGAAGGCCACCAAGCTAAGCAATGTCGCAGCCCAAAGAAAGAATGTGGCAAATGCCATTTCTGTTACGATTCACCCCTATTCATTTTCTCTTTCATCATCTTGCTTACTTCTTCAAACGCTCCCATTGGACGCCTTGTCATCTTGATTACCTTGCTATGCGTTCCTATCGGACACATGTCTCGCTGTACAGCCCGCTTGACATCATTGTTTCCTCTTCTGTCTCATTTGCTGTGTATTACTAAACATTTGTAGGAATTCCTTTCTTCTCTTCCTATATAAACCCTACGATACCAATGATGTACCTCATGCTTGACCTACCTGGAATAGCATCATCCCTTGTACATCGTCTCTGATCCTTTGGATCCCTTGTCTCCCTTGAAGTCCTTGTCCAACTCTAAGTGGATGCTCCCTTGAAACCCTTGAAACCACTGACGATCGTCTTATCGTCGGAAGACCCCCTTGAACCCTTGAACTATCTATGATGAACATTCGTCCTAGACAGAACCCTTGAACCGACCAGGTCTACGTTCGCCTCTACCCGAGTTGAGTGTAACAATTTCCTTGGAGGAGGACATGGTTGAAGGTGTCCAGACTTTTAACAGGTTTGTTCAACAAGCACGGCAGCTCCCACTGGTGGAGAGCAATCATCAGCCGGTGCTCCTGCTCCTCGGAATCCTGTTGGGCTTGGACTTCCTGACCCCACAAGCGATGCCTACCAACAGATGAGGGTGTTCTTCCATGATGAGTACAATGTTGAAATGAAGAGCCAGGGAAAAGAGTATGGTTCATAAACCTACCAGGTGTTTATGTGCCGAAGGACCCTATTAAGGACTCTATACACAATGTTTCTTCCTCTATGTACAATTAGTTTTTGTATTTAGAATGTATTGGAGCATCACTTGAGGACGACTCCCTAACTAGGACAATTCCTGTAGTACAATTACCAAAGACCAATGGGATGGCTCAAGAAGTAGCACACTGCACAGACAATGCAGGCTTGATTTCCCATAAAGAAAAAAAAAAAATTATGTTGTCAGAACAAATCCCAGACCAGATCATTGTACGATCCATTAAACCAAAAAGAGAAGTGTTGGTGGAAATAGAAATTTTCCATCCAACAACCAAGGAACAACGACATGCCACAAAAGCACTTTTGGACAGTGGTGTGAATGGCGTCTTCATCGATAAAGATTGGGCTAGTAAAAGGAAACTACCCATGAAACCCTTACCATGGCTGATCCCCATGTTTAATGTTGATGGATCAAAAAACCAAGGAGGCAGTATAATGTACGCTGTTGAACTCATTGTTCAGTACCAAGGACACCATGAGAAAGTGATGGCTGAAGTCACTTCACTGGGAAAAAATTCGATCATTCTCAACTATAAGTGGTTAAAAACCCACAACCCTGAAATAGACTGGCCTACAGGAAAGGTCTCTCTCTCATGCTGTCCCCCATCTTGTCACCTTCTCACTGAAAAAGGTGCTTTCTTATGTTCCTTCAACAAACAAGAACAAAGCATCTCCCACAGAGCCTACAAAACAATTAAGTCCTTGAAAAAGGCAAAAGACGACGACAACTCCACGGTGTTAGTGCCAAAACAGTTCCATAAGTACCTGGACTGTTTCTCAAAAAAAGAATCAGAATGTCTTCCTGTGAGAAAACCATGGGATCATGCAATCAACTTGAAAGAAGGATTTATCCCCAAAAAGGGTAAATTATACAACATGATGCCCATCGAAGTCGATGAAGTAAACAGCTTTGTCGAAGACCAATTAAGGAAGGGCTACATCTGACCTTCTAAGTCCCCTCAAGCAGCACCAGTATTCTTTATTTCCAAAAAGGATGAAAAAAAGTGCATGGTACAAGATTACTGATACCTCAATGAATGGACAATAAAAAACAGTTACCCACTGCCACTCATATCTTAACTAGTGGACAAGTTGAAAGGTGCCAAAATGTTCACCAAGATGGACCTCCTGTTACACACACCCTGATTATGCCCCTATTTTTCCTATATTTTCTGTCAATTTTCCAGATTTATTTGGACACATTCTGAATTATTACAGTGATATCTAAGTTATCTAATACTTAGCATACCACTTAGCTTCAACCACTTTCCCACACCAGACACTTTTCACTTTCCCATGGTCAACCAACTCAGAAATGATCCTGTTGTTCTGTTCAATTACAATGTCCAATGTGTTGTCCATACATGTGTTAACGCTGGGCGTTGGAACATAGCACAGTGAACACTTGAAGTAGTTTGAAGACTTGTTGTGGGCAAAGCGAAGCGGTAAGAGGTCTCACTACCCAATATGCACACTTGGGGCTCGTGGATGTGCTAAGTAACAACGCTGGATTGCGTAGAACTAGCTGGGGAATACAAGCATGGTCTGGTAACTACTTATATGATGTACTGGGCTGTGTTATCCTGTGTGCGCAGTAGAGGCTAAGTTACTGTGTAAGGCAGGGTGCACAGTAGTATGCTGTGTGGATGAATGGGGAACACAAGTCATCACATAAGGAGAGTGATGATGAGGAGAGATCGGTCTGTTATGTAAGCAAGTGTGGTTCTGAAGGGTTCCGAAGAATCCCTGTGGTTCCGGTTGAAGGTGAAGGGTTGTGGTTGTGGTTCCAGTGGATTCCGGTTCGGAACCAGGAAAACTAACAAGGAAAAGAGGATAGGTGTCTCATGAAGGTACGAGGGGAAATGATGAGTTCATAGGCGTAAAGGAAAGACAGGTCATAAGGGAAAACCGTAACAATACCCCCTTCATAGCATTGAAGCACCTGCTCAACGATCTGGCCCATCAACGTCTCCCTTATTGATCTCATAGTTGGTGAAGTCAATATCCCCATCGGAAAATCCATCATCGCGTTCGAGCCTGTTGTAGACGGGGCAATGGGTGCGAATGTGTCCATACGTGTTGCATTCTGCACATTGTTTGCAGTGGCATCGGGCCTGTATGTGTCCAGGGGCACGTTTGTGGCACCAGGGGCAGACATATTTCCCACAGAAGATGCGAACATGGTCTGGTTTTCCGCATTGGTGACAACGGAGCCGCTTCTTAGAAAGGCGTGCAGGGATTGTGGAAGTATCGATGTTGATGGGATGTTGGGAGGTGCCTGCCCCATCCAAGGAGGCTGATCTGACCCTCTGAAAGGAATGGAGTATGGGGCGAAGGGTATTTTCTAGCATGTGCAGGGTGGTTGGGGGAAGTCCTGGAGGTAACAGGCTCTCATGGCGATTCCAAAGGGCGATTCCATACCTATAAGGCGATTCCAAAGGGCGATGCCAGTGGCTGTGAGGCGATTCCAGTGGCTGTGAGGCGATTCCAGTGGCTGTGAGGCGATTCCAGTGGCTGTGAGGCGATTCCAAAGGGCGATGCCAGTGGCTGTGAGGCGATTCCAAAGGGCGATTCCATACCTATAAGGCGATTCCAAAGGGCGATGCCAGTGGCTGTGAGGCGATTCCAAAAGGCAATGCCAGTGGCTGTGGGGCGATTCCAAAGGGCAATGCCAGTGGCTGTGGGGCGATGCCAGTGGCTGTGAGGCGATTCCAAAGGGCGATTCCATACCTATAAGGCGATTCCAAAGGGTGATGCCAGTGGCTGTGGGGCGATTCCAAGGGCGATGCCAGTGGCTATGAGGCGATTCCAGTGGCTGTGAGGCGATTCCAGTGGCTGTGAGGCGATTCCAGTGGCTGTGAGGTGATTCCAAAGGGCGATTCCATACCTATAAGGCGATTCCAAAGGGTGATGCCAGTGGCTGTGGGGCGATTCCAAGGGCGATGCCAATGGCTATGAGGCGATTCCAGTGGCTGTGAGGCGATTCCAAGGGCGATTCCATAGAAATGGCATGATTTGACGCCAAAAGATGCTTCACATTTGAAATAGGATGAAGAAAGAGTGATTGTGAAGGGCGATGCCGAAGGGCGATGCCAGCCCCAGAGGGTCTGGGGCAGCGTTAAGATTATTAGAACAGGCCTCAAACAGTGGAATACACATCCTGCTTCCAAATAAAATGCCATGTCGAGTTCCTAACCAATGCCCTCAATCATTCAGGATGCAATCCAACTTTGAATGGGGCACAATCCTCCTTGCCAAGGCTTAACATGCTCTTCACACCCACCACTATATCATACTAGTTCCCATGTCAATTAACATGTTCCACAATCTTTCCAACAAACACAGGGTTATCCAACACACCAGACCATATTCCACCTCCAAGCTATTGTCATACCCTCAACGCACACCCACAAGCACATCCACAAACATGTACATGCATAGTGAATGTTTCAACCCACATCCAAGAGCACACAGAATCAACAACTGGACCACCAGCCATCTTCTGTTGCAGATTGACTGTACCAGTATCCTCTGTCTTCTCTAAAATGGCCTCCAGTTTTTGTTCGTAGAACAGCACGCATTCCGAGTAGAGGTTATAAATCGTCGTTTTACTTCGTCCCTCACCGTTAGCTTCCGAAATGTCCATGCTACAATGGAACATACCTGCCTATTTTCTTCACCTCGATAACCAATGTATCAACCCACACAAAGATCCACATGTAAACATCAATCAAGAACAACAAGTTAGGTTCAATGTCCCGTCCAGATCTGTGCACAGACGTCGACATGGTGTTCAACACGAGTCGGAGTCCCTGGAGCATCATCTGAACATGTAACATTCCACGGATCTAGGTTCGTCTTGCCCGCCATACCACCATAGTTTGAATAGCTATTGAGACGTGATGGAGTAAACAGTCCGCACGTGCGCACCATTTTTCGGCACAGTTGGTTGTGCCAAACAATCCGACCCCATGGGACCGACGCCGGAGCCATCCACAAGGCACATGTGGGGGTCACGTACGATGTCGTGGAACAGGCTAGAAGCCCCATCCCATCTCGATAGCGACAAGTCTAAGGCCTCGGATCCGATGCTGGTGTCTGTAAACAAAGCAACACATCCAAGTTGAAGTGAACCAAACAAGCAGTTATACCAGTGTGAAATCAAATCTACTTCAATCTATAATCGCACATCACTAGAAATAAATAATCTTCGGACTCCTTCAATATTATTGAGTTAAACTTTCATGTCGTCCATGATATTTATCAGGACATTCATATTCAGCACCCGCCGTCGTCGTCCTTAGGTATACTGAAACTTTACAGCCCGGTACCCCAGTAATATCTTCCGCTTTACAAGCTTCATCTAATTCAAGCACCTCGAGCAAGTCGCCTCAAACGTCGTCCCTCCTGCGCCGCAGCCGTTAACGACATCCAGGCAGTCGATCGGCATCACAGGTGGTTCCGCTTCCACTTACATCCTGGCATCAACCCGTTCTCAGGGTGTATTCTGTGGTTTAAAAAATGCAATACCTGTAGCCCACAGCCCCTCTCTTGCTGTCTCAAATCGGCAAAGTCCCTCAGTTCCCAGTTCATTCCATCTTCGTAAATAAACACCGTAGACTACATATTCAACTCATCCTCACCCGGGCCCTCACTCCTCCAACCAACCACCATGTACTACAATCGACCGATGATAGACGTGACTTATCTTCAGTCCACTCGCCGACCTCCCCAGGCTGCCCGACACCCCACTGTAACCAAAACCGTCGCAAAACTCCTCTGCGTTCTCCAACAATGGGAGCCTCACCCGTCCAAAGAACCGCACCAGTCCCTGCCCATGCGCACAAATCTGCATAGTTTTCAGACACTCGTGACTAAACGTCTCCGTAGCGTCACCAATCCTGCCATAGGCACCATCGTAGTCTCCGGTTGCCTCCACCTCAATGCTTTCCAGGCCAGAACACAGCCTGAGCTGCTGTTCCACGTCGTCACAGGTTGCCGCTGTTAACTTCATCTCCTTAATCGTACTCCACTCCAAGTCCAGGACCGCCCACTCTCTGCCCTCATGCCCTGCCCCATCACCCAGAGTGACCGTCACTTTTCGCCTCGACTCCAGACACGTCACCCCCAACCCCTCGTTTCCAACACTATCCAGGATCTCTTCTGTTTCAGTTGAAGAGAACATCCGGAGATGTGTGAGGTTCGGAAGGTGCAACGCGGCCAAGTTCAAACCTTGCTCTGGCTCAGCGATAACCGAGTGATCGAGGTACAAAGACTTAAGACTCCTCAGCGAGACGGTCCCCGTGCCTGGGAATTCATCATCGGCCCTCTGAAATACAAATACGGACCCAAGCACCAGAATTTGGAGGTTGTGACAACGCTCCAGCGCGGGAAGGAGTTCTCTCAACTCCACGTGAAACTCCATTGGGAGTGTGATGACCAGGCGGGTCAAGCCATCGAAGATCGACAGGGACAAGCTTTCTTCCAAGAAAAAGAAGCCCTCAACAGCTAGGGTGCGAAGTGAGGGAAGATGTAAACGGTCCATCCTGTTCAGCGTGGGTGTGTCCACATCAAAAATGTCCAATTCGCTGGCATGCATCTCCAAGACCTGTAAACCAGGGGAATGCACCAGGAATGTATCGAACTCAAACTCGAAGTCTGTCATAACGATCGAGAGTCGTTCAAACCGATGTCCGTATTGGCGAAAGAGTTGGAGCCAAGCCATGCCTTCCTCTAAATAGCGATCGTCATATGCTGAGGGTACGAAATCCTCCTCCTTTTGGAATACGAATTCCACGTGCAGTGGCAGCATTCCCGACCTCGAGAGCCAACGCTGGAAGTGCTCCAGTTTTTGGTTGGTTATTTCCGACCGCAGCTGCCGCTCACCGTGGCGTGATGCGAATGTGGACATGCTCCGCCAGAGTCTGCAATTGGAGCGGGCAACGGTACTCCATCGACGAGAGACGTGAGTTAAAAGAAGGGGAGGTTCGGAGATGGAAGGCACCACATATTCTCGGTCCGGCAAAGAGTAAAGAAAGATCTTGGAGAGGACGTCGTCTGCAATACCTTGCATGTCGGCAATCGTGACGAGTTACAACTAAACGCTGCCTTTTTTTTCTTTCTCTGAATTTAAACGGAGAACACTAAGCAAGCGGAGATAGAACCTCCTCCGTACGTACGTGTCGATAATCTTTGCATAACCAAAAGACACTGAGCACAGCAGGAGTGGGTGAAATGGCAATATATCGCAATATAAGAAACACGTATATGTGCACTCATCATACAGGTGTGGATTAGCGAGCTCGGTCCCCAACTCAAAGCTGCCCAGCTCCCAGATGCGACGACCATCCATTGTTTACCAAATATGGCGTCCACATTGCAACAAAGCGGTTTGCATTTATTGTTTACCAGTCCAACGTCCGCTTATATTTCTACCCTGCCGTCTCTGTTCTCTCTCTCTCTTTCTTCACCCCACTCTGCTGCCAGGATGTCCCGATTGGGGCCCTCTTTTTGTGGAGTCATGCGTGCGCGTGTTCTATCATGCGCGTTGTGGCTGGACTTGTAAAAGTTCAGCTGCTTTGTCTCCATTTCTTCTCTTTGGCTCTCATACCCATCGCTAGATGGGGCACTTCGGTGCATCGGAGCAATCAGAGCAAGAGTCAGTTGCAGGCGACCAGCTGGTCGGTCATGCGTCCGTGCCCACGGATGCTCCTGCAACATTTCGTCCCACCCCTCCAGCGTTACGCTTGGAGGGCTGCCCTTGTTTACGGGGGTGTGGGTCAGCGAGCAGATGGGCTGATAAGCCCAACATATCCGGTTTACCCGGATGCTGCGAGCTCCAGACAACGTACTGGAAAAAAGAAAGAGATAAGCAAAGGGGGGCACCCAAGCAAAGCATTCAGCCCGGGCGTAGCCCGCATGAAGGGCTGACTCGAGAGAGATCAGCCCGGAATGCTTTGCTAATGATATAATTTTTCTTTTCTTTCGTTGCCTTTGGTGACGTGTTCTTGTCCAAATGACCTGGAGACGACGCGCTTCCCGTCAGGTGAGAACCCGACTGAATAGACTGATCCAGTGCATCCACTAAATGGCCCAGCTACGACAGGCTCTTTCTCGTGCCCTGCTGGGAGGGGGAGGATTCTGCATCACCATGCAAAACATCCATTGTTGGCACAGCCTGACTGAGGGGATGGCTCATGAGAGTCTGGTTTCGCAGTTGTTAGATTTCGGATGGCTCATGGGGGTACATACCAATAAAACAGCCGCCTTTTGTAATTGTCCAGCCTTAAATAAATATGAGAAGTTTGCAATAAAGTTCTGAAGTATGTATGTACAGCGCAAAAACTAATCCCGTTCTAACGGAAAATCGTCGGGTGTTGCATCTCCAGTTGCCGACAGCACCACAAGAGGACCTCGATGGCGTTGTGGTAATTCCCATCCAATTCCTCACCCTGCGACACCCACTCCAAGTACCTCATGAAATTTGTAGGGGCGTTCAAGTCGCGCTGCAGGCCCTCGAAAAGTTCGGGGATTTGGCCGGCGACGTACGCAGCTTTGAACACGACGTGAGCGAACTCACACTCTTCTTGCGCGCCATTGACCTTCTTGTGACAAGCAGGTCGCTCCTTATTCCCGTACCCGCCCTGAGGAAGGCCGCATTGATAGCAATAACTGTAAGGCTTGAATTCGAAACTTCGGCGGTAGTATGCGTAGGTTGGAGAAT
>JBBPLF010000348.1:0-31925 GCA_038089615.1 Aureoboletus auriporus
TGGGGAAATGCCAGTGGAGACGGTAGACTACTTATACTGGGCTGGGAGGCTGCGTAAGGCAGTAGCCGCAGTAGTTGCTGCGTAAGGCAATGCGTAAGCTATGTGTGCTGCACGGGGCAATGCGTGCTGCGCGAAATGATGCGCGTTGCTCGGTGATGCGTGCTGTCCGGGCTGCGTAAGGCAGTGGGAGCTGTGCGTGCTGCATAAAGCTATGCAGGGTAATCTAGATAGGATCGAGAGATTACGAGTCGTCAATCGGGAGATGTGATGACGAAGGGAAAGGGGTCCATAAAGTAAGGAAAGGTTGAGTGTGACTCAACAAGGGAAGCGTGACTTGGTGTGTTCGTTGGGTGTGTGACATGTCGATAAAGTGAAGCGAAGTGTTAGATGTCGGTTGGGAGTGTGACATGTCAGTTGGGTCGTGGGTCTAGAGTCGACATTCCTCCTCCAAATGAAAGGTGAAAGCGTGTACATTCCTCCTCCGAATGAAAGGTGAAAGGTTGAGGAGAAAGTGAAGAAAAATGAATGTCCGGGCGCCAACCTCGATCGTAACAATACTTCATTCCTTTCGGGGGGTCAGGTCAGCCTCCTTGGATGGAGCAGGCACTTCCCAAAACCCCATCAATGTCAACACTTCCATGATTTCCGCACGCCCCCTTAAGAAACGACTCCACTGCCACCAATATGGGAAACCTGACCATGTCCATATCTTCTGTGGAAAATATGTTTGCCTTTGATGTCACAAATGCACCCCTGGACACGTACAAGCCCGATGCCACTATCAACAATGCGCGGAGTGCAACAAGTATGGACATACATATTCGTGCCCACTGCCCTGTTTACAATGGGCTTGATCACAATGACAGATTTTCTGATGGGGATATCGACTTCACCAACTATAAGACCAATGAGGGAGACGTCGACAGGCCAGATTGTTGAGCAGGTGCTTTAGGGTATTGTTATGGTTTTTGTTAATGCTGGGCATTGGAACGTAGTACAGCGAACACTCGAAGTAGTTCGGAGACTTGTTGTGGGCAAAGCAAAGAGAAGAAGTATCTCACTACCCAATGCGCACACTTGGGACTCATGGATTGTGCTAAGTAACAACGCTGGATTGCGTAGAACTAGCTGGGGAAATACAGGTGAAGTCTGGTGACTACTTATACTATGTATGATACTGCGCAATCCAGTGAGTGCAGTAGGGGCTATGGGACTGCGCACTGCATAAGGCAGTGTGCATAGTATGGGCTATGTATCAGTGGGTAAAGGAGCATGAGTCACCATATACATAAGGAGAATGGTGACGAGGAGAGGTTTGGTCCATTGTGTAAGAAAAAGGTAAAGCGTGACTCACAAATGTGCGTCAGGCGTTCGTAAGGTTTATGTAAGAAAAGGGTAGAGTGTGACTCAACAAGTGTTCGTCAGGTGTTCATAAGGCACAACTCTACAAGTGAAGCAAAAGTGTGAAAGAAACTCAATGGGGAGACAAAGATAGGTGTCTTGTGAAGACATGAGGAGAGATGATGAGTCCATAGACATAAGGAAAAGAGGGGCTTATAAGGGAAAATCGTAACAGTTTTCCCTTATGACCCATCTTTTCCCTATGTCTATGGACTCATCACTTCTTTTCGTGTCTTTACAAGACACTTATCTTCTTTTTCCAGTTAGTTCTCCTGGTTCCGAACCAGAACCCACCAGAATCACGTTCCACTTTGTTTCGCTGCCTAACCCTTTCATCTTTGACCAGAACCACAGAAATTCCTTTGGAATCCTTTGGAACCACATTTCCTTACAATAATGGACCAACTCCTCCTCGTCATCATCCCCACATAGCCACATTACTGCACACCCTGCCTTATGCAGTATGCAACAACATAGCCCTTGCTGCGCGCATAGGATTGCACAGTATCACAATTCATATAAGTAGCTACTTGACTCAAACCTGTATTCCCCAGCTAGTTCTACGCAATCCAGCATTGTTACTTAGCACACCCACAAGCCCCAAGTGTGTGCATTGGGTAGTGAAACTTTCCATTGCTTCACTTTGCCCACAACAAGTCTTTGAACTACTTCGAGTGTTCACTGTGCTACCTTCTGACACCCAGCATTAACAGCAGAGGTATTTCAAGGTGACCGACAGGGACAGAAATGTAAGTAGGGTATCCAACAGAGACAGAGGTAAGTAGTGACCAACAGAGACGGAGATGTAAATAGTGACCAATGAAGACGGAACAAATGTCAGAAGTGACCAACGGAGACAGAACAAATGTCAGAAGTGAAACGGAATGTAACAAGGCAAGAATGTAGAGGTACAAAATGGAAGTCTGGGGAACTGAGATAACTAAGTGAGCAAGAATGCACTGGAGTTGTGCCATAGTGACCAGAGTTGGATTTGAAGAAAACCAGAATATGACAGTATCCCCCTCTTAGGCCTGAACCTTTGAAGGCCATCGGGCAAAAACGGGGTCCAAAATCAGAAGGCGTGTCCAGTCAGGAATTGTGGAATCTGGGCTTCTCCGGGTAAAAAGCATGATAGTCCTGGACGAGTTCAGAGGCATGTCCAAGCTCTGTAGCAAGTAGCCAAGACAACTCTTTGTCAGTACCCTCATAGCTGGACCAACGCATGAGGTAGAGCAATTTGCACATCTTGCATTGACGATCGATCTTGAAGTCGAGGATCTTAGAGATCTCAAACTCTAGTTCACCATCTACTTTGACTGCCGGAGGTGGAAGTTGAGTCCAATTGGGAATGGTGTTAGGTACAGAGGGTTCAAGTTGAGAGATGTGGAAGATGGGGTGAACAGACTTCATGGAGTCAGGGAGACAGAGTGTGAAGGAGTGGGTGCCAGCTTGAGCAATAATGTCATATGGACTCAAATTTTTCTCGGAGAGCTTCTTAGAGGGTCACATAGAGCAGAAGTACTTGGCTTTGATGAAGACCTGGTCACCAACTTTGAAGTCCAGTGTCAGAGTCCATTTAGCCCTGATGTTTAAACTCAGTTGTGTTGGCACTGACAGCACAACCACCCAAGCTTGCTCAAAAAAGGCAGCATTCAATCAGAGATCTAAAATTCCTGTTCTCTGCTCTCACATTCATCATTCAATACACCTTGTTTTGTTACTCAACAATTTTGGTTGCTGTTTGGGCTAGAGTGGTCAAAATCTTCCTGTGGGTGGAGCAATAGGGCATCAGTGAGAGGGAAGATTGCTGGGAACTATTTTTTCTTTCTCTGTGCTATCTAGCATCATGCAGCTCCACATTATGCAGCTCCACATTGTCAATGATATACTTAAAAAAATTTCAAGCAAGCTTGGGTGGTTGTGCCATTGGTGCTGACACAGCTGAGTTTAAACATCAGGTCAAATTCCAGTCAAATTGCAGGCTAGGGTTTAGCTAGGGGTTTCGCAGGGTTTCGTGCCAAAATTAGTCACCTTGAACACCACTAATAGAATGGCAAATTCTGACTTCTTGCAAGTTTCCATGGTCTCCGTCGAGCGCTAATCTGGTGACCAAATCGTCCACGAGTGATTCTATCTCAGGTTTAAACCAAAATCAACGTATTACAACAAGTATTACACGATACAGCGATGCTACGACGCCAGTGGTCAAATATCTCCAAACAGACGCTTCCTAAATGTTGCAGTCAGCACGCGCCAGTATGACCCCAAGTCATAAAACTCACAGCACTTCTGGAGCTTCGCTGAGTGGAGTATACCCACCGATCATCTCTCTTGCCCATACATCCCTCAGGAACCAGCCGATATGCCCAACAGCGCATCCAATCAAGTCACCTGCAGCAGCCTTCCACGTACCACTGATGACCCATGAGAGTGCGACCAGAGCGAGCGGCAGATATGGTGCAGATATGGTGAAGATGCCAAATAGCGCTATAGGCGTGGATGGGTGTCGTCTGGACCATATGTAGATCGGAACAAAGGCCAGAGAGGAAGAAAGGAACGGAAGATTAACTAATGGTGATAGGCCCTGATTGATTTGATGAGTAGAGCACCAGAGCTAGATAGACAGAGACGTACTAGAAGCATCAACGATGAAAGCAAGAGTAACCAGAGGTAGTCCGCTTTTCTATTCGCGAATGACGATTCTTCCAACATCCGACTATACCGCATACTGGGGGCAAGGAATATGAATTGATATTCATTATAGAGATGAGAACATGCCCTCACAAGAAGAAAAGGTGGAAAACGAAATCTAGCGAGAGTGGACCAAAGTAGAAGAAGGTGGTAAGCATACGCCATGGCTTCCGAGCCCTCTACGTGAGCTTGGGGTTATGGGGAAGAATAAGAGACTGACCTGTGCGTTAGTGAAAGCAGACTTGAAAGAAAAGTACAGCTGTAGTGGAGTAACAACCTGGCATTGCTGTATGGGACCCAATACATGATTAGTGCTTTATGCAAGTAGAGAGTATGACTGGACGTACGACCGCTAGGCTTGTTACCACCGAGAGTGCTAACCACGCCCGCGTGATTGGCGGAACCTGCATTACCCATGCATCCATGATTTCGAACTTCACCCTGTGTGTCAAATTGTACACGGCGTAGTATAAGGTGAAGTCACGGTAAATCGAGACACGATAATTCAATGAAAGTGATTAAGCGCCACGTTGGTTCAATTACCGCTGAGTCAGCCGCATTGCCACATCCGACCCTTGTTCGCACAACAAACGCTCCAAGACGTGAATCTCTGCCAGAGGGCCCCCCTCATCTCCCTCCGGCCCAATCACCGCCCAGACTTGGTTGCTGAGTCGGAGATACGCTCTAGTTTGTGCCAACAACTTTAAACCCGCAGGCTGTGTGGCAGGATCCGCACCCTCCATGGTAATAAATGCATTCCATGCGGTCTTTGCCGTTTCTAGTAGGTGCATGCCTGGATCATGAAGGAATTGATTCGTCTCAATATGTCTCGTTAGAATTGGAGCACACACCAATCTGAGGGTAGTTTGGAGGGTAGATCACGAGATAAAAAGCAAGGACAGTCAGACCAACATCGAGGGCAGAGTCGAACGGTCCATCATGGGATAAGGTGGAAAACGATTCACATAAGCTTGTGAGACAGGATTCACGTAAGATGGGCGCGACTCGAAAAGATACGGTCTCGAGGTTCAAAGGCGAACTTGGGAGTTTTATTGCGTCAGGGGATGAGTCTGGGAATACGAATTCGCGAAGGAATGATCCAAGAGATCCAAGCTCTTCCTCGTCTGGAACGGACTCAGACACATCGAGTCGCTTGAATGCTGTACAAGAGGGACACGTGCACGTGAAGCCGTATGTGAACCGAAACATTTGCTGGCGTGTCTCTAAAAGTGCTGGGTCAACATAAGGAATACATATCTAGTACACCTGCTTGAGAATGCATGAATACGAGGCGACAAGTACAACATACCTCCTCGCCCGCGGCGATGTCGCAAATTGCAACGATCTCCATCATCACCTCTTTTTCTGGAATAAATTTATACTTTGCAACAGCATTTGGAACACAAGAATGATTGAACAGCCGGCTTGCCAGAGGAAAGACGCCATGGGCAACGGTCGTTAAATGACTGTGGATCGAAAAGTTGTTGTTCCCACAACGCGAAAAGAGTTCACTGGCCATTTGCATGGGGCGCTTACTAGTCGATAATGGACAGGTAGGAGGCGCATCTTTGCCTATGACGGGACCCGGTAACAAGGACATGAATATCGACACACCCGGGTCGTCCCCTTCTTTCGTGGATGTGCCCCTGGCTGAGCACTCGGCGAGAAGGTGAGTGAGGAAAAGTGCATCCATCCTTTCATGAGATTCAAGTTGGTTGAATTGACGTGACGCGCAAAACGTGTTGAGATTCTTGCAATACTTTTTGTGCGTACGCCAATGCAATGTTTGACCTTGAGAAAGAGACCGATCTGTCGTTGGTACTTGTGCGCAATATCTAAGTTGGATAGAGCGTACATTTGGAATCGCAATACCAGTAAGAGGTGCATCCTGTACATCTTTGGAGGCGACCTCTGTCTTCAGAAGCCAAAGAATGGCAAAAGTCACATCTACTCCCTTTTTCTTTTGGGATGAGCATGGTTGTGAGTGATTGGACCGAGAGGATGACCGTTCCCGCAAAAAGACGACATTGCGATACGGCTTTGTCGCGTGCCGTTGGATGACGTTTTAGAGACAGATGTTCAGGCAGTGAAAACATCAGGGACGGCAATAAACCAAATAAACTGCCAAAGTAGGAAAGGCATATATGTTCTTTGCACATTCTGCCTGATTTTCATCGACCAGACACAAGTTACCACCGTCATTGCCCAAGTGATGGCCGAATGTAACGAGGCATCCCTTTCAACATAGAACTTGCTATCGATTTCTCAACATGTTAAACTCTCAACTCAACTTCAACATGCAATGGAATATTGGGCCATTATTGGCGTGCCCAATTATGATCATTGGGGAAGTAAGTGGCTTCCTGTTCTTATGGCAACACCAAACCATACAAGTTTTCGAAGGGTGTTATCCCATGAAGTCCTTTCCGTGTCGGGGGAGGACTTTCATTTGTTGATTCCTCGCCAGGGCCCATTGCGCGTCCTGTTATCCATCACCTGCGCCTGGTATCTCGGTACTATATTCAACGTGCTGTTACTTGCCTATATCGCAGGCTTAAAGGTGTCCGTGATAAGCTGCGGCTCGACCTGGACGGCCTGAGGGTGAGAGTCTGGATGGCTGGGATACAGCGCTCACATCGCTCCTTGACAAGTTTGCCAAGGAGATGTCAGAAAGTCGAGGCGCTGCGCTAGGATAACTCAGGCTCGATGCAATCGCTGAAACGGTCTTTGAGACCCTGAGACTCAGGTATTTTGTGAGCGAATCTTATTTTCTATACGGGCACTAATAACCTATCAACAGTATAGATACCGTGCTGATTGCCAAGCAATACCTCTACCCACCTCTGGGACGAGGTTGTGAAAGTGTGATGTTTTTAGACGGCTGGTCACCAGACTATTTTGCGGTACTTGGCACTGTGATTTTCAAGTGATTTTAGCCGTTTTGGGGGACTGAAATACTTAAAATCTGTAACTGGATACTGCACTCCACTGAGTAGAGCACGAGTAGATGTGTAAGTTGTATACATCAGCAAGGTCTGCGCTTGAAGCTTGAGCACTTGAACACGCAGCAATTACAATCAGTGAGTCTCGCTCTCGTGCCTAGGTAGTAGTAGTAGGGCTAGTTCATATTCAAATTCAGCTACTTCGGCATTTCGGCACGAGACTTGTTATGATTATCATGATTCCGAGTCGGCGAAGAAAACATGTCCGAGCCTACGATTCTAACTCGCGAAGAACATGGTGTTGGGATCATTACCTTGAACCGACCAAGCGCTCTAAATGCTCTTTCTACCACTCTGATCGATGCACTCCTCGGTGCACTTCGTTCCTATGACAAAAATGCCACCATCGGGGCGATTGTCATCACCGGAAATATCAAAGCCTTTTGTGGTACATCCACCTCGGACGTTTGGATGTGATCCGAATCATTGCTGACACTCCCGATTTGTAGCTGGTGCCGACATCAAAGAGCAGAGAGAGCTCGATTTTCTCGGCGCTTACAATTCAGACTATCTCAAGAACCTCAACGATGGGATAGCATCTATACACAAGCCGATAATTGGCGCAGTGAACGGCTATGCGGTACGTATCTGTGTCTGACGGACCCCGGGCCGTTAGTGGGATGTCAACCACAAACACTGATACCATCCAATCGTTGTCAGCTAGGGGGTGGTTGTGAGCTCGCCCTGATGTGTGATATTCTTTACGCTGGAAAAAACGCGGTTTTCGGACAGCCCGAAATCAAACTCGGTACCATCCCTGGCGCCGGAGGCACGCAGCGTCTCATCCGGGCCGTCGGAAAATCCATGGTATCCATGACCATTCCCATTGCGTTGAAACCCGTGATTCAGGAATTTACAGGCGATGCACATGATATTGACTGGTGAGAACATTACTGCCCAAGAAGCAGTTGCCGCTGGTCTCGTCGCCAAGGTAGTAGACCTCGAAGAAACGGTTCCGCGAGCGATCGAATACGCACAAAAGATCGCGAGCTTTTCTATGCCAGTGGTAGCGATGGCAAAAGAGGCGGTGAATGCAGGCAAGCATGGTTTCTATGATGCTTCGATATTTCAGTCACAATGCAGCTCACCTTGTACTTTTCCAGCTGAAGATCTCGGACTGAAGGCTGGTCTGCATTTTGAGTCAAGGCTGTATCATGCGACATTTGGTCTCGCGGATCATTGTGAAGGATTTGATGCTTTTTTGCAAAAGCGCGGGCCACAATGGATGCACAAGCAGTGTGTGTATAAGTCGTACAGTGAATGTCAGCAAGATCTAAAAGGTTAGGGAGGGGCTACAATCAGTGAATGACTCGAGTTGGCACGCTCCTCTGAACGCACGATGCAAAGCAGTTGAACAGTTTGCAAATTTACACTACATAGTAAAGTGAACACGGTATCTGCGGAACCTTTCTCGCCTCACCCTGTCTTGCGCACTCAACTGCGTCGTGGGGTTCTGCGGGTGCGTCTGGACGGCACTCATCGCTATCCGTCGTATCTTCAGTGTCTTTCAAAATCGTAATCGGTTGTCCTCAACTGCTTGACAGTCTCGCTAGTCGGTGTCGATGGTTCATGGAGTCGCAGGCTATCCGCCCTAGAGATTTGCATACATGTACGTAGAAATTATGAAAGCCTCGAATGAAATTCTGGTTCCAGACCATCTGGCAAAAAAGTCTTTCAAGAAGAGAGCGAAAGAGGTTTCGACAAGGTGAGGGACTAGCACAATGTTGACACCTGTAATAACTGGTCTAATAAAGTTGTGTCAGTGGGCAAACGCCGGGTCACGGTGCGACGTCTGCACAACAGGCAAATCTCAACTTGGGTACTCGTGGGCAGGAGCCGAGAAAGCTACCGAGACAGGTCTAGGTTGACACTGCTATAGATATTGGCGACACTTAGATTGGATCAAAGGAGAGGCTAGACCAAAAGAATGCCTCATCTCGAATAGAGTTCAATTGACAGTCTGATCAAGAGCTTCAGAGCGTGGCAAACTTGAACCAGCAAAGGAATCGGCGTGTTTCAACCAGTTGAGAGCATTCTGGCGGAATAATCTTTGGTCCAACTCGGAATGCGCAGCCAGTCAGCGATGGTATGGTTTCAGCAAGGTAAGACGAACTATTCGACGCAGAACTTGAAGCCTTGAATTTTAAGTATGCCCTGCGTGACAAATGATGATACATGAGGTCAGAACAAACAGCATGATAGGTTCAGTGAGCACCGTGCTTGAGCTGAAGAACATTTTTTGCCACTGGCATCGAAACCGGTAGACGAAAGTAGAGTAGGGTCACGGTGGGAACATACAAGAAAAGCGACCAAAGGTATTGCAACGTCGGGACGGGGCCCTCAACAAGACCCATAATATACAATGGGGTGTCTCATAGGCACTTGTAAGTGGTGAATTCTGTGACAAAGAGACGAGTCTGAGGTGCCAAGAACAGGAGATTACGAACGAACCCGACGGACATGACACCCGGAATAAATAATGAAAATACACGGGGAAATACTAGTCTGGTGGCCGATCGTCCAAAAAAGGCCAGTACAAGGCAAGCCTTCGATGGACGTCTTTTGGACGGTCTGGTCACTAGACTAGGGAGATCTGATGATTTGACTGGTCCCTTTAAGTGCTGTTTGAAGCGACCGCCAGAAGAAGTTCCCGAGTCCTGCCAGTGGTCTAGCCTAGCTGGACCCACGTGTTGCCGGTGGGATTCATGCTAGGTCTTTATGAGTAGGTTGCGCCTGCGCTTTCACGTTGTGCTGCAAATAGACTCAGAAGTCACCTTGCTGGTTGTTGGCCCTTGGGCGTAGAATGCAAAGAAGGTCTAGACTGCTGGGCTTCGAGTTCGGATGGAACCGATTCTAACCTGGCCGTGTGACGATCGAATACAAGGTGCGTCACTGATATTTATCTTGATCACGCGGAACTTACTTAGTCACAGGTATAAAAGCTGGATCATCCTTATCGATTCGCGAACGCTCAGACAGACAAACATGAATGACACCTTCGGCAACACCAACGACAACGTCAAGGCTGCCGTCTCCAATGGCATCCCTCCTCCTAAATTTGCATTGCCGGTGAGTATTTTCGATCCACTAAGCTGTCTTGCAGCGTGTAACTACTTGGATCCGACCGTAGCTGCCGGACAGCCCCGACATCATTACAGCGAACCTCTTACTGCTCGTCGGACAGACGCAAAACCCGTATGTCATTCTATCCCAATTTCTATGCCTCGCTCAGCGGTGCGTCCCAGGCGGCACAAGTTCGTATACCAACAACTCGTCAAACATCTACATGCCTTTATCAGGGAGACCCAGTGTGTGATGAGTCTCTCGCACCATACGGGCTTCGCTCGATAACCATTCATTAGCATCACCACGGACGAATGGACGACTTCCATCGACTTTCTGACACAAGTGGGTCAGAAATGCACGCCTTTGCGTCAGGAGACGATCCTCCTCTCCGATGTGCTCGGTGTCTCGGCCCTGATAGACTCTCTTAACAACCCCGTCTTGGACGGTGCAACAGAGAACAGTAACTTGGGCCCCTTTTTCACCGCCGATGCCGAGGATGGTGAGTTTCTCCGTGCTTTGCAACACCTTGACCTTACTGTGCCAAAGTCAAATTTGGAGACTCTATTGCATCAGAAGGCAAAGGAGAATACCTGTATATCGAGGGTCGGGTCTTGACAACAAAGGGCGAACCCATCGCAAATGCCGTCATCGAAACATGGGAAGCAGATCACCTCGGTATGCCTCCACGTACAATCCAGGCCTTCCATCACACGCTCAGCGTTTCCAGGGTACTACGACACGCAATACGCCGACAGAGATCACCCAGATTGTCGTGGGCGATTGCATACCGCAGAAGATGGAAGCTTTGCATATCGTGCTGTTGTTCCCCCGGCTTATCCCATTCCCGGCGACGTATGTTCCGTTTGGGTTTTCTGACCCGACTTTGGATTCTGATCGTTGCTTATCTACATCAGGGCCCAGTCGGCGCATTGTTGGCCTCTCAGAATCGTCATAACATGCGTCCAAGTCACGTACATATGATGATAGAAGCCCCTGGTTATCGTAAGCTTGTTACAGCATTCTACCCAGAGGATGAATTCGTTGAGAGCGATGCTGTATTCGGAGTCAAGAAGTCTCTCGTCGTGGTATGTGTCGTGTTCCTCCAGACGCTTTCAAGTCACTTACACGAGCTCGGACAGAAATTGGAGCAAGTAAACGATGCCGAGGAGGCTCGTAAACGTGGGTTCCCAAAGGGCAGCGCGTTCAAGGTTTTGAAGCGTGACATCATCATGCTTACCGAAGAACAAGCGCACGCCCTCCGGCAACAAGTTACCCAGGAATAAGAGGGATCATTTTTTCTTCCACAACAAGATAGAGACAAGCATGCACAACGCATCTTGATCTTTTACTATTGTAATTGTATCGTGTAAGAATGAAATCTGGAATCCAAGGGTGATTTTGCTTTGTCGACTGTGGCGGAAACGCACTGCAATCAATCCCAAGGACAACCTACAGATCGGCACGTTGCGGCTTGGTTTATACCCGCCGACACAACTTCACGCGTGCATTCAAAGGTGTCAACGTTAAACCAGTCGTCCACTTGGTTAACGCCTCTTTCTGTTCCTCGAAAGATTGTTGCGCCAAATCGTCCGGAACCAGAATTCGGTACCGACGGACGATGCTCACAAGAATACCAATCATTTCTGCGTATGCAAATCGCTGACCGATACACGACCTCGCACCGATCCAAAACGGCAAATCTGACGCGCGCCGTGAATCTAGCTTGGATCATAAAACAAGCGTGCTTACATGCATTTCTTGGCCACTGGTAAGACTCGGTATCGATGAAGCGTTCAGGTTTAAACTCTGCAACGTCTTCGCCCCAGTACAGTGCTAGACGAGGCCGATATGGGTTTGATCACGGTCAGAGGTGTACATAGATGACGCACGGTTCATGTGTATTGCCCATACGTCTAAGATGATGCAGCTGCCCGCTGGAATGCACATGGAGAACTTTCCAGTTTCTACAGCTGGGCTGTCCTTGGATCCAGGGGTGAAATAGGTACCAGGCAAGACTGTGTCCGCATGCACATCTTTTGATAAACGGGGCTCGGCAGGGAACATGCGAAGTGATTCACGGACGCATGCCATGGCGTACTCCTTTGCCGATAGTCAGCATCTACTCATTCGGCGAAAAAAAAAGGAAATCTGACAAATTTGTCCAGGTATTTATAATTCTATTGTCGTCTTGGTTAGTAACTTGTTCATGAAGATAGGTGGTGAAAGCTTACCTCCGCGAATTGTGCGAGAGATTCATTTGCGGGCCACACCCGAGTCACCTCTTCGTAAAGTTTTTGCTGGCAGTCCGGGTAAAGGGCCAGTAACACGAATATGAAGCAGAGAGTATGGGCAGAGGTTTCTGTGGAGTAACGTTAACTAGTGGTTTATAAGCATCCCGAACCAACCAACCATGTCCCGCAAGAAGGAAATTCTTAAAGTAAAACGATGGCTGAGTATGCAAGTGGATGCGCCAACTGTATGCTTACAAATATGTCAGATAGGAGCTCGCCCTCATTCAGCCTCCTCGAGTCCCTATCTTGGTTCATGTTAGCTTCAACGAGGTTCCGTAATAACGCTGCGCCAGAAGTCCCGGAGGATTTACCGGACACAATGTCAGCGCGAGCAGAGGCGACGAGATCAAGCATATGAGTTTTGAAATCTTCAAAGGCAAGCCGAGTCAGCAGCGCGCGGGAGGAAAGATACGGGATTCTGATCAGCGACGAAAGTCGATAAAACCAGCTCGGGATTAAAGCCCTGAAGATGACGTTGTTGACCGAGTTGATAACCGCGGATTGAAATGTGAGCTTGCACCCGGGAAGTAGTTCTGTAGTTGAACCAGCCGTCCAAGACATCCGTCTTCCGAAACCTGCTCCAGCGATTACAAAAAGCGTTGCCTGAAACCTAGTCTAATTAAACTCCCCAGATGTTCATCGTATCTCGTACCTGCGTCATAAGTGGTGAAAGATCCATCGCGACATCAGGACCATCAACCTGCACAAGCCATTCGTCTATGACATGTAGCGTTTCTGTCCAGACAAGTGCAATATTTGCCTGGAAGAACAAGTTAGACAAATTACTGTAAGGTAGTCTCGGGTGGAAAGTGGCTTGCTTCATTGAAGGCGGACATGGCAACCGAACGATGACGCTTCCAGTCAGACCCTTCTGAACTAACAAGGTTTTCGCCATAAATTTTGATCATCTCATATTCTTTAACATTCTTTTGGAATGTGTGTCGGTCTGAAGCAACGATCTTTATTGCCTCGGAGTCGGCGAGCCAAAAAAAATGCCGAGCTGCCGGAAGCTTGACGGATGCCAAACATGTAGCTCCGAATTTCTTGTACGCTGAACGAGTGCTCGATTTTAATGATACGGTGGGAAGGGGCAAAGACATACACGAAAATTTCCCAGCCCAGTCCCCAATCATCCCAGGTCTTGGGAATGTAGCACCTAGCGCAAGAGACATGGCGCCGAGTGGGTGGATCCATAGCACTGAGCGGCCTGGATAATTTCTGGGTGAAAATTAAGTGAATTTTATGTGCAGGCATTGCGGGTACGCATACTTTATATATGCAAAGGCCGCCCATGGTGATAGTGTGCTGTCCGTGGCGAACTTGAAAACCACGAAGGCAATGCCAGTTATCGCACAGAGGTAAATCGACACGGGTGATGAGACGTCCATGTTCCTCCAAGCAGCACCAAGGGGCTTTCACCCGGGTATTTCATATTGTTTGGTGTGCCATAGCCACGTCCAAAAGTGAATATACTTGCCTAGACGAAACCGGAGCTGAGTCAATGCCACCGTGACGGGGCCCGAAAAATTCATCCGATGACTCGGTCACGCGTCATCATGTGGTGACTGCCAGCATGCTCCAATCAAGGTGAGAGTTTTGTGCATGATCTGTGCTTGAGCGGCTATGAGCACGCTTAGCAGCCCCGTACCTCCTGCGTAGGACTCAGTCTGGAAAGGGTAAATGTTGTCTAACTTGAAGAATTTCCAAGGACGTGAAACCCTGGCGACATGCTTGGCATATTAACGTCGTGTCGCGTTTCATTAACATCCTAGGGCAGTAGTATGTTAGCTAAGTTCCAACCTCCTCGGAGACTCCGAGGCGGATCAAAAAAAAACCGGAGATAGGGTTGAATCTGTCAGTGTGTCCAAAGGGACTCCACGGGTTTCGCTTCAAGTCAGACCCACCTTTTTCACAGGATAAACAATGTAGTGTCGCGGCCGCTCCACTGGCATTTCGACCTCTGACTTCGAATTATTCGACGACTGATTATTACGTAAAAAGGACGAGGAATCAACTCACCGGCCCGACTCACCCGACTTGTCGTTTTGCGGCCAGCAGCTGAGGAATGCTACTTCCTGAGGTTAACAGCAAGGCAATGTCACGTCCTTGAGATCGATTCAGCCATTAAATGACTCGTACTTGCCACAAGAGTGGCTCGCGCAGCAGAGTCGCGCTCATCTCATTTTCTGGAGATCAATCGTGGGTTACTACTACTACTAGTAATAAGCTCAACGCACATTCTTTTGTTTTTCTAGAATTTTCATCGCGTTCTGTGAGCTAACACGCTCTACTTTCGTCGACAGTCCAAACCAACACGATGATCATGTTACACATGGTTGCGTTTTGAATATAACCAGACAGACCCGACAGAGTATATAACTTTTCCGTTCGCGTGCTTTCTATCCACTAATCTGCCATGTTTTTCCTCGTCATCCTCGCCTTTTCCCCCACATTGCTTCTGGCAAGCAACGTGTTCTTTCTCTCCAGTGATGATCCAGTCCCTACTACTACCTTCAAAGGTTTTTCATTCGCGGCAAAAGCAACGCCTGACGCAAACAAGGGATCATCCGATAACCACACCTTGCAGAATGAAGCCAATATGGAGGTACGTCGTCCCATCTTCCTATCCCGACATACGTCACTCTCTTCCCAAGTACATTGGAAACGTGAACGTCGGTGGTCATGGTATCCGTCTTCACCTTTTCCACCCTCGTTCCCGCTCAATTTTTTTTTTTTCAGATTTTATGCTTATCATCGACACGGGCTCGAGCGATCTCTGGGTCTCCAACCACGCCAAACTCAAGCTCAACAGTACGACAAACACCACCGTGAACCTGACCTACGGCATTGGCTCCGCATACGGCAACATTGCTTACGCCCCCGTGACCTTTGGCAGTTACTCCATCGACAACCAAGCCTTCCTCACCGTCTCCAAAACGACCGAACAAGGTGGCTCCGAAGGTATCCTCGGACTCGGACTCAACGGACTCTCCGCCCTCGAACGGAAAACGAAAAACACGTCGACCCGATCCGTCATGGCCAACATGTTTTCACAACACCCCTCCATACCGCACTTGATCGGACTCGCTCTGGAGCGTACCGACGACGGAGAGGAAACCGCAGGCGGGCTCTTCACCATCGGGGAATACGATCCTCAATTCAGCAACATCACGCATACGCCTTTGAACCCTGTCACGCCGACGTCTGGATCCCGTTGGACGATCGCGATGGAGGCCATGACGGTCAATGATCATCAGTTTCCACTCAAGTCGACCGTTCAGGGCACGAAAAAGGGGCAAGCGATCGCGCTCATCGATAGTGGGACCAGTTTGGCGTATATCCCGAGCGATGCCGTCGATGCGATTTATGGCCAGTTTAACGGGTCGGTGCATGTCAAGACGGCGACTCAGGATGCGTGGTTTGTGCCCTGTCTGGGACAGGTCAATCTCTCGTTTACGTTTTCGTGCGTCTTTTCGTCTTTCGTTTGTGGGTGTGAGTGTGCCCTGAACCTACGGTAGAAACATGTCGTACCCGATCAACCCAATGGAATTGAGCACCCCAATGAGAGTCACGAACCAAAATAATCAATACACCGTCTGCATCGGCGCCTTTCGTCCATCGCTCAGCGGCACCTCACACGAGCTCGACTATTTACTTGGTGATATTTTCATGCGCAACGTTTATTCGGTGTATGTTCCCTCCCTCCCTCTCTCTCCACCTTTTTTTCCCGCTCACCTTTTCCCGAGATTCAACTTTGGCAACGTATCGACGACACACGGAAGTGAGAACACGACCGCAGACGCTCAAACTGCCTCCATCCAGATGCTCTCGCGCACCAACCGAGATCAGGTGTACACCGATTTCGAAACGTATCGGAAAGATTCACTCAGGGTGTATCCGCCGTTGTTCGATCTGAGCCAGTTGCATACCGACGGGACGACTGATGGGGGTGGACAGTTGGAGCCGCCTTCTGCAGATTAGAAGGATTTGGGTCTGTACAGTCTGGTACTGTGGGAGCTGGGACTCTGGGGCAATATAAAACAAGAAATAATGTTGGCTGAACGGCGTGTCGCATAGCACATGCGTTGCGTTGATATTCGAGAGCAAGTACCTCGATGTGAATAGCATGTCTTGAAGTCCGAGCCGCTGTGTACATCGTCACCCAACATCCGAAACGAACCAGTATCTGTGGTATGTGATGATAGATACAGTACCACACAGGGTCGGATTACGCGTGCACCAGGTGCGCTATGTAGTAACTGACAATCGGCAAAAGATACACTAGGGGAGTCACTATATGTCTAACGGAGGCATCAGTAAAAAAAGGAGAGTGGAGGAAAGAGACAAATCAAAAACCAGAAAACTGGGCCGAGAGGTCATATATATATACTTGTGGATGTGGAGTATCGCAGGGGAGGTCGGAGTGAAAGGGGAAGGAAAGACAGGGAGAGAAGAGAGGACGACGTGTTGATATGCTATACGTATGAGTCGATGAAACAAATGCTACTTTGCGTTTTGATATCCCTTCCAAACCAAAAACGTGGGTCGTGTGTGCAAGATCGATATCAAAATGTCAAAGGAATGAATGAAAATGGAAATGAAAGGCGAGAGAACGGATCGCAGTCACGTATTTACCTGGTGCAACTGCGTGATGAAATCCATATCGTCGCTTCCGCCAAACGTCCGAAAACTTGCATCACTCGTCACACGCGACCTCAGCGCTTGTAACGTTTCCCGCACATCGGTCGATGGCGCCCCGTCTGCTAATTCCGTCGCAGCTCCGTCTCGACGCCGACAGCCCGCAGACGCCGTCGATCCAAAGCACACATTTCGTTCAGATTCCTCGCCCGGCAGCGCGCTGGGTGGAAGTGGGAAATCAAAGAGCCCCGATATGCGTGATACGTCAGACGTTGTCACATAGCTTGATCGGAGGGCATCCTCCGCGGTCAATCCATGCCGTTTAGTCGGAGGGCTCTGAACAGCGTTCTCGTTCTGAACAGAGAGATGGGTAGAGACACGAGTAGGAGCTTGGATAAAAGAGGGCGCGGTGGCGGGTTCGAACTGATCACGCTTGATGGGATATCCTGTTCGTCGCATGTCAGCAAGGCACCTCGATAACAAATCATCCTCACCAAAAGTGATGTTCTGGCGCTCCGGCGACGGACTCCCGAGAACAGACATTGTACAAGATGAGTCGACGTCTTCTGGGATAACCACGACAGGCTGTAGAATAGATTCTTCCCCTCCTTGAATAGGCAAATGGACTTGCGAAGACGAATCCATGGACGGAGCCAATTCCATGAACACAAACTTGGTAACGCTCTCGCTCGAAGGGTGATCTTGAAGACCTATCGGATCGGATGGCGTGCCATTGACTCCTTCACTCAGTTTCCGAACAAGGTGTGTGAGCGGGCTACTGGACGCCGAGCTGTGGACATCAGTCGGCAAATGGTTGATAGCCACAGTGGAATCCAGGCGCTGATCTCCAGAGATAGGTTGAGGTTTGTAAAAGAGGTCCTGGAATTCGTCCAGGTCGTCGGGATCATTAAACGCCGACATGACCATCTGGATGGTCGAGCTGGTCATGGACGGGGGAGAATTCATCGCCGACGAAGCTGTATCCGATTCCTCGTGATGCAAAACGACGGTATTGCAGGAGAGAGACTGTGTTTCCTCGGGCGGCGAGACTTCAGCTGTGGGCGACAGGTCCACGTCGGCCTGATTGACTTCCGAAATTCCGTCCGTTGGCGGAGGGGAAGAATACACGAGCGCCTCACCAACGCCATACCGCTCAAAATCAGTATTACTGAGGGATACATGCGGATAGGGTGTACGTTCTGCACCCGGTTCAACAGTCACGTGACCCTCTGTTATATTGGACGATGGAGCACCCTCAGTTGCCTTGTCGTCCACTCGTTCAGGCTGCCCGCATGGTGAGCCGTACGGATGTACGATGAAAGGTATAGGTGGGTAGATGGTCGGACGTGGCGGGAATCGATGCCTGAGGCTGACATTGCTGGCTGCGCCGAGTTCAGGAAGATTGGAATCAATTGCAGATGGATGTGGGCCCGCATAGCCAGTCCTATATGTGCGCTTCGGCGACAAGCGACACTCTCGGTCTGTTTGGTGTCGGATCCCGGACACGTGGGAATGAGTGGGCATGGCAACGGTCGAGGAACCCTCGGGAGGTGGTGTTGGACTGATTGCGATGCCGACCTCGTCGATCGGAACACGATGGGAGACCCTTGACACATCTATTACTCCCTCGGTAATGTTATGAGCGCTCGCCTGCGCGTCAGCCCTTGAGGACGATGGTATCTTTTCATCAGCAATGGCAGAATCGTCTTGAGCAATTCCGCAAAGGGAGCCTGCCTTCAAAAACGCTGTTCTGCTCCACGAACCACTCCGGGCGTGTTCACGCGGATTTCGCGAAGATTTGGAAGAATTAGAAACAGTTAGAGAATGCGAATGTGAATGAGAGTAAACGTGTGAGTGAGAAGTCTGAGCGGAAGAGTACGCGGATTGAGAATGCGAATGCGAATATGCTTTAGAATGAGATGATGAAGAGTTGCTTGGTTTGATGATGTGCACGGTTGGCTTGGTAGTTTGACTTCCAAGTAACGATCGGGCTGCAAGAAATTCGAGATTTAAATGACTTTTGCTACCTTCCGAAGTGGTCTGAGCCTGAGCGTGCTTCTCGCCGAGAGATTTGGAACGTGCACGCGAGATGGAACGTGTGTGTCTATTGCCGATGGATTTGTACGCCTGTCGCTTCCATTGAGCTCGCTGCTCCTCAAACGCCCTCCCCTCATCGATAACCCTGGATGGATCATATAACTTTAGTCGAGAGAAAAAAGAGATGAGAGGGAACTTACTGTTCTAGCGAGAGAGGTGGATCAGGTGAAGGAGATTCGGTGTTCCCGGTGGGAGGCAGGTTAGGCATTGGTACAGGCTCGTCCACAAGAGTTCCCAATGCAGGCTGGAATCCGGCAGAGGGGATAGCAGAGGTTGACGGTTGGCCAAGATCGGTTGCGGAGCGTGATCTCGTGATACGGGAATGTGTAGGCTTGATATTCGTACCGACAGATACTGCACGAGGACGGGGACGCGCAGCCGGAAGAGAGGGGAAAGATACACCCAAGATCCTGTTTGGCTCACCTTGAACGGGTATGTTGATAGAATCACGAATAACCCTGCTGGTACGTGGTGCCTGGTTGACCTTGAAACGAGGGGAGGGAGAAAGGAGAGCATCCCACCAGGACTCGGCAGACAGCCAGCGTTCCTGCCTCTTGTTGGATGACGTCCTCTTTTTGAAAATAGACCTAACGCGGGGAGGGGCAGGTTCGGAGGCCAAGTTTGGGGTAGAGAAAGAGGTCTTGAGGTGCGGTTGGCTATTGTGTGCTTGGTGATGTCCTCCATGATGAAACGTTTGAGAGGCAGCATGCCGCAAAGACGGAACGGGTTTGGAATAGGCATAAGGGTGTTGAATGTGGGTATGCGACGCGTGTTGGTCGACAGGGTGCGAGTCTAAATCCTGCTGATGAGGCGAAACGGACAAGGAAGTATAGTAGGAGTAATAGTACTCTTCCTCATCGGCGCGAAGTGGAGAGGGAATGGCAGAAGGGCTGATGGTGTGTACATCTGAATCCAGTTGACCCGTTCCAGAGAGCCACGCGCCAGGGATGGATTGTGGAGACACACCGTGAGTCGGCTTTCTTTTGGAGCTAAACGCAAAGAAAGTAGTCAAACTCGCCCGCTTTGAAGGCGGAAAAGAGCGGTGGACTGGGATGGGTGATTCGCCAATGTCGACGTTCGGACGTGCACGCTCCAACTCGAGTGGAACGAGTTTTTCTGCGTGTTTTTCCGAGTTGGCGGTAACTCTGTGGCTTGATCCGAAACCAAAACGGGCTGGCAACAGACAGGAGAGCCCGTTGGAGGTCTTGGGGACCATGAAGGTGTCGCGGCGGAAGTGAGGCGGGGTGGGAACGCGAAAAAACAAGGCAAAGTGACATGCGCGTGCAATTCGACTTGAAGTTGTTAGAGCGTCATGGCGAGAAGAGGACTGCCCTCGCTGTGTCACACAGCGACCCCGATAAAGTCACAACACTCCCACGAAACGGCTATGCCGCATCACGCATCATCCATGGACGCTGTTCAAGTACTGTACCGCCTTGTCCAGGAACTACGAATAGCCTAATTGTTATTACCCTGATCATCATCGTCCTCGGGACCGCATTTGTCGTCCACCATGACAACCCGCACGCCACTCCGACGCGTCTCCCAGGGATCCCTGTTCGCCCTCTCCCGCTCAGAGCAGAACCCAGATGCCCCGCACGGACTCGGTTTCATCCTACCCGCCATGTCTGAGCTCGTCGACGAGGCCGAGGCCCTCCACGCAAACGTCGACAACCTCCGTCGCCTCAGCGACTCCCTCCGTTCCTTTAACGAGAGCTTTGCGAGCTGGTTATACGTCATGGACATGAACGCACTCACCACCGACTGGCTTCAGGTAGGTCCGGAATTATCGCCTGATGAACCGAGATCTTCATATGGCTGTATGCGCAGGCACCGACCGATCTGTCGTTTCAACTGGCAAAGAAACGCGCTGGTGCGTTGCATGTACGCTCCAAATCACGCTCTAACGCCATGCAGAGGAAGACGCGCGAGCCGCTGAAGAAGATGCAAAAGCACCCCCGCGACCACCTGACGTGCTCGAGGCAAACACCACCATGGACCTTGACAAGCTACCCTCCAGCGAGATCTCGGACTATGAAACGACCTTTACCACTACCATTACGTCCACATCTGCCAACTCAAAGTCTGCACTGCCTAAAGCAGGCCAGAAGAAGAAAGGCAAACCCAAGTTGACCGCCAAGGAAAAGAAAGAACGAATAGTGCGTCATTCTTGCATGCTTACTGATGGCCAACTTAGGACATGTGCAGATGGCCATTGAAAACGTTATCATGTGTCTTCCGCTCGAGTTCCGTGGGAATGACCCGGGTCTACGCCGAAATATGGAAATGGTCATCGAATTCATGATGGAAAACGAGGGTCGCGGTGTCAAACGTATGTATGCACTCTGTCAGCGTATCGTCCATTCACGCGTCCATAGTCGTCGAGATTATCACCCCACCCGACCTCAATCAAGCTCGAGTGAACAGATGCTTGATCGCTCTGGTCGCCAGGAAAATCGTGCACAAAGAGAGTACCTCGGTAAGCATGACCTCTCCTCTTACACTCTTATTCATATTCCACAGGGTTCCGTGCTGTATCACTGGCATGGACTACGATCTCCTTAACCATGAAATATTGATATCGGTCCATCGGACGAGGATGATGATGTTGGGATGTCACCAACCATTGATGACATTACTAGTAACCGACCACGTATATGTACAAATAATGCGATCTGTGTGGATTGCAACCTACAGACTCTTAGTTCTTCTAACGCTTGCACCCACCCATTGTTTGATGAACCCAGCTTGCGTATTCTGTGGCGATGCGTCGAGTCCCTTTCCCAACTCCCGTGCCGTCAATAGCGACAGCGTGCAGCCTCACCCCTTTTAGATGGCTGGCAGACTTGACTGTGACGTTCGGAAATGGGCCAGTAGGAACAGTACTCTTTCGCGCCTGACACGGACTCGTCCAAATATGGGAATCCTGTCAGCCTTGGCTTCTGGTAGTCAGCAAAGGCTGGTACGAGAGTAGTACTCTTTGCGCCTCATTTCATTCCATAGACTCCACTCTGCAGCAAGTTGCCACTGTTACAAGCATTGGATATATTATCTGTTCTTCCTAGTTCTGATCCTCACCCGCTGTCGGATATCATTATAGTAAGTGACGCATCATGATTCATGATATCTCTATTCTTCACATTGAATCATTGTCAGTCCTATTGTTCTGAGATGAAGTATGTATTGCCACGATTATTCACAGGGATTTGGCTGACCGTCAGTTGCTGCAGATTGAACACAATTGTGTTAGCGGACACTTTCCTCGGATAATAGTATGTTCCGAGCTAGTTGCGGAACAAGCACTGGACATGGATATCCACATTATTCGTTCTGGTGTGTAGCATGATCATCTCTACGGTCTTGTACTGATTTTTTTTCGAACAGTCTCGGTATTTTGAATTCTGTATCGTCATATATGTATGACTACGACTCGCTACGATACTACTCTCAATTTATCACGGGTTTGTTCACCAGAATTTTTGCCATCTGTTGCCACCAATCAATGAACACAGTCTCAAAATATTTCAATGTAGACGTATGTGTTTATTTCACATCAATCAATGATATCTATGAAGAGTTTGCAGTGTCGAAATAGTTGTGAGCACACTTTTTCAGCATGTTTGATGTCTACTCTGCTCAAGGACAATTTGAAGGCAAACCACTTTATATATTTGGCAACTGGGGTGTAATAACTTTTGTTTCCGCCGCAGGTCGTGAGGTTTCATGTTACTAATTTGTCGTCGAGATGAATCTCACTGTAGAGGCAGTGGTGATGATCCCCCGTGTATGGGTATTGTATGGTCAATCGAGGATCATCCTTGGCACCCTTCTCGCACTATGCGCCATCGAGGTCATCACGGATATAGTTTCTTGCATTATAATCACGTAGAACAAACTGACAGGCATGTTTCAAACTTCAGATCGTGCATATAGTACCCAATATGTGCCTTTCTGCCAATCACCTAGTGATCACCGTTCGACTTTTCGTATTGCATACAGCCATATTTGACCAGTTCCACTGGCATCCTTTTGAAAGCCTGCCGTGGTCGACGGCAGGAAACACAGACACGCAGCCAAACGAACTGGACCACGCTCTATAAGACGACTATGATGCACGGGTACAGGATGAACTAATCTATCTATGGTGTGGGACTGCGGATATATGTATCGTACACGTGATGTGAGTGCCAGTGGGCTTACACCTTTGGCACGAGATTACCAACGAAGCACAGATCACTCTCGCAGCATGGATGTGTCTTCTCTACGTTATCCAATTCATCAGGGAAGCCCTTCAAATGTATAAAGCAACAAAACATTTGAGCCTGAACCGTTACATCAACATTCTAGTGAGGCATGGCGCGATCTACTTTCTCGTGCATGTTTCATTACTTCCTTTCCACCTTCTCCGTGGAAGCGAACGGCGGATTGTCACGAATAGTATCGTGTTATTTTCACTTATTAACGTACTATATATCATAGGAAATTTTTCATTGGATGCATTGCGGATAATTCCACTTGAGATGATTCAGTATATACCTCCTTTCGGCCTTGTCCATTTTGAGCTTGCGGAAGTGACATTGACACAGCATTTGGTTTTACTGTGGCATCTGGCCGTGATATTGATCCGAGCCTGATCACAGTGTTTGCGGCGGAAAGAGGGCGAAGAAATAGAGATGCTAGCAGTACTAGAAAAACAGTGTGGACGAATTAACAATTGAATCTCTTCCGTGAGTTGTTTATTATACTTCTTTATATACGAAAACGAATACTTCACCCGATTCATGTGGGGGTTTGAGACCTGAATATTGAATCCCATCCGATGGCGGATGAACGTTGTGCCGGCACTGCCGTGGGCAGTGGCGGACATCCGATCAGATGTTTGGTAGAATCTGATCCTGACACAGGCGTAGTATGATACATCACCACCGGTTCCTAGTACCTGCCTCGTACCTAGATCTGACTCGGAGTCACTGGTTTGCGCAGTTAGTTGGCAACTCGAGGGTTTATATCCTTAAAGTTGGAGTTAATGCTGGTAATACCAGTTTACATTCCTATAAATGTGGAGATGGTTTGGAGTCGACAAACACCGATATACTCCAATCTCTCAAGCCTCAGCACTGCAGCTGGACAGTCCACATTTTGTTATCTGTCATACTATCACCTTCACACAATTGCAAATATGCAATTCGGGCTGCTATCTCGCGTCATGGCAGCGACCTTAACGATTGGTTCACTCGCAGTTGCCGTCCCAAGTCCTGTTCCAGCATGTGGATCGGGCTATCCCCGCAGCTTTGCTTGTAAGAGATAGTTTGGAAGACATAAATTATACCCATCAGACTTATACTCCCTCATTTAATAGCACGCGATGGTCTTGAGTCCACCAGTAGCACGGACACGAATGGTGGCTTTTGTATTTCACCATGATGACACTAACAGTGCGGAGCGAACAAAACTATGTTGTCAGTGTAGAGCGTGCTTCCCACCGCCAGCCCAGGGGCGAATTAAAATTCACTGGTTACACCCACAAGAAGAATTAGTATTCAATTAGATGGAGGTGTACACAAACTTGACTTCGAGACATCACGTTGCACGCCACATGTGATCGACCACTGTAGCATGGACACGATGAACTTCCTGCCCTGGAACCCGATCTGGAAACTGAAGGTTCACTGAAGATTCAAGTAACCAACATTGCGAGAATGTTTCAGGTAGTCCGTGATCGACAGGGGTGCCTAACCACTCGGCTTAATGCTTAGCCTCTCTGGCTCCTCGCACCATATTACGCAAAGTGGGACCTCCCACATGAGAACGTAGAAGGTGGTTATTCGTCGCATGTTCCACGCTCACACCAGAAGGAATAGTAGATAAGTCTTTACCCAATAGGAAGGTAATGCATGCTGGTTTCGGGAATCAACCCGAACGTGGCAGGTTAAGGGATTACAAAGTGTGGGAATATGTTAGAACTATAGGAATGGACGTAACTCCGGTGAAGTCTGGAGTGGAGTCTCGGCGGGACTTGGCTTCAGCGTATGTGCTGTGCCCTTACTGAACCTGGAGGTCCCGGATTTGTTGGAGGATCGGAGGTTGGAGGTTGGAGGTCACAAGAACCGTCAGAGGTTCAAGTGTAGTGAAGGGGGGAGACGATGATGGAATTCGGATGGAGACCGGGAGGTCAGAGCGAGGAGAGGAAGGTTATTCAATTCGATATTCGACTGAAGTTACAACTACAGTACAGAGGGGTTTATATATGGACGGAAGTGTTTCAGGGTGACAAACAGAGAATGGAAATGTAAGTAGGGTGACAGACGGAGACAGGAGATGTAAATAGGGTGACAGACGGAGACAGGGAACAAATGACAGAAATGTGACAAGGGAAGAATATAAAAGTATAAAAGGAAGTCCGGAGAACGGAGATATCAAAGTGTGCAAGAATACGCTGGAGTTGTCGCAGGATAACCGGAGTTGTGTCATAGTGACCGGAGTTGGACTGGAGGAAAACCGGGATATGACAGTATCCCCCTCTTAGGCCTGAACCCTTGAAGGCCATCGGGCAAAGACGGGGTCTGAAATTGGAAGGTGTGTCCGGTCAGGAATTGTGAGGTCCGGGCTTGTCCGGGTAGTGAGCGTGATAGTCCTGGATGAGTTCGGAGGCATGTCCGAGCTCCATAGCGAGTAGCCAAGATGACTCTTCGTCAGTACCTTCATAGCCGGACCAACGCACAAGGTAAAGTAACTTGCAAGTCTTGTGTCGACGATCAATCTTGGAGTTGAGAATCTCGGAGATCTCATACTCCAGTTCACTGTCTACTTCGACTGCTGGAGGTGGAGGTTGAGTCTGATTGGGGATGATGTTGGGTACGGAGGGTTTGAGTTGGGAGACATGGAAGATGGGGTGAACGGACTTCATGGAGTCGGGGAGATGGAGTGTGAAGGAGTGAGTGCCGGCTTGAGCGATGATGTCGTACGGACCCAAGTTCTTCTCGGATAGCTTCTTAGAGGGTCATGTAGAGCGGAAGTACTTGGCTTTGACGAAGACCTGGTCGCCAACTTTGAAGTCCGGTGCCGGAGTCTGTTTAGCATCCGCAGGGCCTTGGTATCGCTCTTGCGCATGAGCCATCTCTTCACGGAGGAACTGGTGGAGGGAATCGAGGTCGACAGAGTATTCGCGTGCGTAAGCGGAGGAGAGATCTTGTTTGGGGTGGACCGTAAGATTTGGATGGTAACCCTTGTTGGCGAAGAACGGAGATACTCTGGTGGTTGCACTCAGAGCGTTGTTGTATGAAAACTCTGCGAGAGGCAGGAGCTTGGACCAATTGTCTTGCTGGTAGTTGCAATAGATCCGGAGGTACTGCTCGAGGGTCTGGTTCATTCACTCGGTTTGGCCATCTCCTTCTGGGTGGTAACCGGAGGTGAAGTGTAAATGGATGTCGAGGGCCTTGCCTAGAGAACGAAAGAAATGTGAGATGAATTCGGAGCCTCGATCGGAGGTGATGTGGGATGGAACTCCATGCTTGGAAAACACGTGGAGGAGGAACAGTTTTGCTAACTCCGGAGATGTGATCATGTCGTGAGTGGGGATGAAAATGCACTGTTTCGATAGACGATCGACAACGATGAGTATGGAGGTATATCCGGAGGACAGAGGGAGCTGTTCGATGAAGTCCATGGAGATGGAGTTCCAGGGTTTTTCGGGGATGGGGAGTTGTTTCAGGAGTCCGTAAGGCTTGTGTCTAGGAACTTTGGCGCGGGCACAAGAAGTGCAAGACGAGACGTAGTTTTTCACAAAGGTTCTGATTCCTGGCCAGGTGTATTCACGTCTTATGAGTTCCAAAGTCCGGTTTTGACCGAAATGTCCGGAGAGCGGGTGGTCATGTTTGTAACAGAGGACGCGGAGACGGAGATCGTTCGCGTCCGGGACATAAATTTGGCCATCTAAACAGAGGAAGCCATTGGAGTCAACTGACCAACGGGGATCGGCGGGGTCGGTAGGGGAGAGATGCTGAATAGTGATGGGATCGGAGGGGAGAGTGGAGAGGATGTCGCTGTGGAGTTGTTCAACATCAAAGAGCGTGCTGGCTCAGAGGACTGGAGTTGCAAGGTAGGTCGCTCGGAGGGACAAAGAGAGCTGCTCTTGAGTGAAAACTGGATGGAAGTTGTGCGGATTGACGCGAGCGTAGTCCTTATCCCCCTCTTTGGGATAGACATCCCAGCATCTAGTGAGGGCGTCGGGTTTCACGCCAAGGCGTCCGGGACGGAAATGGACAACCATATTGAACTGAGAGAGGAACTCCGACCACCGGGCCTGCCGGCAAGTCAGGAGTTTAGAGGTGGCGAAATACTCGAGGTTCTTGTGGTCGGTGACGACGTCGACAGGGGTACCGGATCCCTCAAGGTAGTGGCGCCAAGTCCGGAAGGACTCGTGAATAGCGAGGAGCTCCTTATCGTGGGTGTCATAGTTCAGCTCTGGAGCAGTCAACGTACGGGAGTAGAAAGCGACAGGACGGACCTCATCGTCCGGACATTGGAACGAAAGGATGCCGGCGATGGCGTAGTTGGAAGCGTCTGTTTCCACAATGAGCGGAGCGTCCGGAGACCAGTGGGTAAGGATAGGAGCGGAGGTGAAGGCGTCTTTGAGGGATTGGAAGGCGGTATGACAGTCGTCGGAGAAAAGCCATGGAGTGTTAGATTCATTGATTTGCTGTCATGAGATCGTGCAAGCGAATCATAGGACAAATAACGCTGAGGATATAACCGCTCTCTCTAGCGCTTCTTGAGAACTGAGAGCACTTGATACATGGCTCCAGACGTGGGTGTGATGAGAACCTCAAAGCATTGTCACACACAAGTACTTTGGGAGACCAGAGATTGCATAGGAAAGTACTAGAGGAGAGAAGTACATCCAAGTGCGTAGAACTGGCTGGGAAAATGCCAGTGAAGAGAGTAGACTACTTATACTAGGCTGGGAGGCTGGGTAAGGCAGTAGCTGCAGTATGTGCTGCGTAAAGCAATGCGTATGCTATGTGTGCTGTGTGGGGCAATGCGAGCTGTGCAAGGTGATGTGTGCTGCTCAGTGATGTGTGCTGTGTGGTGATGTGTGCTGCGTGGTGATGCGTGCTGCGCGGTGATGCATGCTGTGTGGGCTTCGTAGGGCAGTGGAAGCTGCGCGTGCTGCGTAAGGCAATGCAGGGTAATCTGGATAGGATCGGGAGATGCGAGTCGTCATCAGAAGATGTGACGACGAGAAGGGAAAGGTCCATTAAGTGTAGAGTGCGCCATTAGTGGAAAGTGTTCCGTAAGTGGAAAGTGTTCTGTAAGTCAGGTGTTCGTTAGGTGTTCGTCAGGCGTGGCGCAGCAAGTGTGCGTCAGGCATTCGTCAGGTGTTGCTTGACTGGTGCATCAGGTGTTCGTCAGGACGTGCATCAGGCGTGACTTTGACGAGTGAAGCGTGTAAGCGAATGTGAGTGGTAGACCCTTGTTCAAGGCGTCTGGTAATCTAGGCGTGAGGCGGTGTGGATGGTCTAGAAGCAAGGCAGTGCATGGGAGAAGGCATCTGCCGAAGCGTGGGGATGGTCCGTAAAGTGTTCAAGGTGGTTCCATAGTGGATCCGTTAGAAAGGCGAAGTGTAAGCGAATGAAGGGTAGACCCTTGTCCTAGGCGTCTACATTCTTCCTCCGAATGCAAGGTGTTTACATTCTTCCTCTGAATGCAAGGTGTTTTACATTCTTCCTCCGAATGCAAGGCGGAAGGTTGATTGAAGAGGTGAAGAGAAAAATGAATTGTCCGGGCGCCAACCTGGATCGTAACATGGAGTGCCTTTGCGAGTGAGGCGAGTCAAAGGAACGACAATGTCCGAATAATTATGGATGAAACGCCGATAAAAGTTAGCAAAGCCGAGGAAGGACTGGATGTCCTTGACCTTCCAGGGTTCCGGCCAATCCTGTATAGCCTTGATCTTGTCCGAAGACATGGTGAGACCAGAGGGCGAGAGGCAGTATCCCAGGTATTCAGTGGAGGTCGTATGGAACTCACACTTCTTGGGCTTCACATAAAGTCTGTGTTTGCGGAGACGACGGAGGACTTCTCGGACATGCTCCTTGTGGGAGGCCATATCCTCGGAGTAGATGAGGATGTCGTCGAGGTAGACTATAACGCAAACATCGAGTAGATCAGTGAAGATGATATTGACGAACCACTGGAATGCCGCTGGAGCATTGGTAAGACCGAATGGCATGACGAGCCACTCATAGGAGCCATAGCGCATACGGAAAGAGGTCTTCCATTTGTCGCCCTTGGCGATGCGGACCAGGTGGTACACATGCCGGAGGTCGATCTTGGTGTAGATTTTTGCGCGGCTCGGAGCGTCTAGGAGATTGGAGATACGGGGCAGTGGGTAGCAGTCTTTCTTTGTGATTTTGTTGAGTCCTCGGAAGTCAACGCAGAGGCAGAGTGAACTGTCCTTCTTGCGGACAAAGAGAACTGGAGCAGCGTGAGCGGAGGAGGAAGGGTGGATGAAGCCCATTGCAAGGTGTTCATCGAGGAACACCCGGAGTGACTCAAGCTCAGATGGGGAAAGGGAATAGGTGGTGCCAATGGGAGGGGAAGCGCTGTCCTCAAGGTCGATCTTCAGATCGTGCTCGCGATGAGGGGCAAGGATAGAGGCCTTGCTCTTGCTAAACATATCGGCGAAATCATGGTAGTCCGGAGGAACTCCGGAGAGATCAACTGGTTTGGGGTTGGCGGAGGCAGCGCGGAGATCGCTCCCTTGGGGGTGGATTTGCATGCTGAATTGCGTAGATCCTTCCAGATGACATGCCAGCGCGAAAGCGGGGGCACTGATGATCGCTATCGGAGGAGCTTTGCGGTTGGAGAAGCGCAGTGAATTGGATGGGGGAGGGTCAGCCAGAGGAGGCAAGTCCGGAGGCTGCGGAGATGAGCTCGGGGGTGTTGGCAAGGGCTGTTCAGGTGAATGGAAAGAAATACTGCTCGAAACCCAATCAATCAATGGATTGCAGTGGGTGTGCCAGTTGTGTCCTAGAACAAGTGAACAGGAGCCATCCAGCGGAGTGACATAAAATGTCGTCGGAGTGATATCACCGGTTCAGAAACGGACGGAGAGGTCGACAGCTTGAGAGATCACGGAGTTTGAGGTTCCATCGAAGAGGCGGAGTTGCAACGGAGGGACGGAGTAGGTTGAAAGGGCGTGTTTATTGACAAAGGACATATCTATAAAACAATCAGAGGAACCGGAATCTACGAGAGTGGAGAAAACGGGGATATCGTACAAAAGGAGAGAGATGGAGGGCATAAGAGACTTCCGATCTGAGAGAGTGGACGCGTTGAGTCAAATCTCCTTGAGTGCACAGGGGGGATCAACGCGACCTCCTTCCTGTGTGGAGTCAGGGAGGTCGTGGACTATTTTTTTGTCTCCGAAGAGATCTCCGGTGTAGTGTCCGGAGTTGCAGTCGAAGCTGCACGAGCCTTGGAAGCCTTGGAAGTAGACTTCGAGCAGTCCTTAGCCATGTGGCCGGCATGACCACAGAACATGCAGAGCTTGTTATCAAATCTGCGCTTGCGTTCATCAGCAGTCAGCTTGCCATCCTTCCTGAGTTTCAAGGAAAGGTCGGGCTTGGAGGACGAGGCGGAGTTGGTGGTCCAGACTTTGGACTCCTTAGAGTCCGTGTGACCACCGGAGTTGGGGGCGGAGGTGGAGACGGAGTTGGAGAATGTGGCGGGTTTCGAAGAGGACAAGGAGGAGGATTGAATGGGCTTCGCCTGACGACTGATTTCGGACTTGCGCTCCCAGTAGTGCGCGTCAATCGTTTGTGAGAGGACACAGAGTTCGGCGAGGGTGGGGGGCTTCCCAATGCGAGAGATCTCATCCTTGATGCGATCAGGGAGGTCATTGTAGTAGTGATGCCGGAGGGCATCTTCTCTGTAACCTCAGACTTGTGAAGCGATGCAGTTAAACTCCACCATGTACTTGTTAATCCTCTGGCCATCTTTCATAGATAGATGATTGAGCTGGTGTTCTGCATCTCCGACGGGGTCGTGCAGACCGAAGTTGGTATGGAGTTCAAGGACAAACTCCTTGAAGTTGTCCATCCAGAGAGGGCGGTCATCCGGCCCATCCATCTGGAGGAGATCAGGCTCAAACCATTCCAGAGCCATACCTTTCAGGTAGGATTGCACGAAGGTGACTTTGGTGCAGTCTGTTCTAAAAGCCTTAGGCCGGTCCTGAAAGTTGAGCTCACACTGGACCAGGAAAACCCGGAGTTTGCGGGGATCCGTCCTGTCAAACTGATCCGGTTCCCAGACCTTGGTGCGCGGAGTTGACTCGGAGGGTTTACGAGCTGAGCGGGCAAGGAGCTGGATGGCAATAGCGAGTTGGGTGAGCACATCCTGGGGGGCTTCTTCGCCTTCAGAGTTGAAGGGGTCTCAGTAGGGGCCGTCCAAGCCGTCTGTTATGATTCACCCCTATTCATTTTCTCCCTTGTCATCTTGCTTACTTCTTCACGACGTTCCCATCGGACATCATGTCATCTTGCTTACTTCTCCAAGACGTTCCCATCGGACGTCATGTCATCTTGCTTACCCTTCTATGCGTTCCTATCAGACACGTGTCTTGCTGTACAGCCCGCTTGACATCATTGTTTCCTCTTTCGCCTTACTTGCTGTGTATTACCAAACATTCTTTGGAATTCCTTCGCATTCTATTGCTTAGTAATTCCCCTTTTCTTTT
>JBBPLF010000349.1:2811-31862 GCA_038089615.1 Aureoboletus auriporus
TTGGTTTTTGGTTGGGGGGGGGGGGGGGGGGGTGGGGTTTGGGGGGGGGTGGGGGGGGGGGTGGGGGGGGGTGGGGGGGGGGGGGGCGCGTGACCGGGTGCGCAAGGTGGTGGGTGAAGGCGCGTGGCCGGGTGCGTGAGGCATTGGGTGAAGGCGCATGGCCGGGTGCGCGAGGCAAAGGTGGGGCGTGGAGCCGGATGCGCGAGGCAGAAAGGTGGGGAAAGTGCGCGAGGCAGGGGGGTTATGGTTGGGACGGGAAAAGGATGTGTGGGAAGTTAGGGTGGGAGGTCACAGGAAGATGTACGAGGGAATACTTGCCTCATTGGCACAGCGCTCTGTTGCTTGGAGCCTCTGGGTGATGATGTTTGCTTTCATCTTCACTAGGGCGTCCTCGTCGATGTACTTGAGGTTGAAGGCGGATTTGGTGCCCAACGTGAGGTGCCAGCGCTTGCGGTATATGGCTTGATAGATGATGAGAGCCTTGGAGGCGTCCTCGTCTGCATCGTGTTGCCATTCGTGGGTACCTAGATTCATCCAGAAGTCGCAGAGAGCTTGGAGGTACTCATCGGGCCATTTGGCGTCCTTCATGGCTTGTAGGATGCGGTGCATAGCTTGGTCGATCTGGGGCCATGTTAAGTTCTGGTCTTCGATGATGGTTTGTTTTGCTTGGGCGGCTGCAATGGGGATGAAGGTCTGGACCCCCTGTTGGCCCGACGCGGTGATGGCTAGAGCTTCGTCATCCAGGGTGAGAGTGGTGGCTTGTGCGTCAGCCAGTCCTTGGTTGGTAAAGAAGTAGAGGGGGAGGTACTCTCCTTTTTTGAGTTTGCGGGTGGCAAGGGCGGAGGGGATGATGGGAATGGTCTTGGGCGCAGGGATGTCAGGAAAGGAAGAGAACATGGCCATGCTCTTTTTCTTTTCCGCTCTCCTGATTTCTTCTTCTTCATCGCGCTCGGCTTGGGCCTGTTGTTCAGCTAGAAGTCGTTGTTGTTCTTGGAGCTGATGATCCTGTTCTGCCTGGGCAGCTTGTCGTTCATCCCAGGTTTGCTTATCCGCATCGTTTTGGGCATCCCAAAGTTCAAGGAGCTGTTCGGCTGCTTCGTCTTGAGTGATGCCGAGGATGTCGATCAGGCGTTGGCGCGCCGCTGCGAATCTGATGTGGAGAAAGTCAGGTTGGACCGCGTTATGTGGGTTTTGCATGGGGGTAGTGAGCGAGGGAGTTGTAGCGAATGTTGGAAAGATGCAAAAGAATGAAATGAGGTGTACTACTACGGACAGGGTACTAGCGGGAGGACGAAGTGAGAAGAAAAGTGAAGGAGCTACTCCGCTTCTCACGCATAGACTATACCCTGCGCTTGCCTCGTTCCTCGGCTAGACACAGGACTCCAACTACTTAAAGGCAGATCGGTCACTGGCATGCGCAGGGGTCGGGTGGCAATCCCTTGGCTGCTTCTCGACTCACCCCGACACCTGCACATGACCGGTGACCAATCTACCAGACCTTATGCGACTTAGGGAAGTCGAGTTACTTGGCTGTGGGGGGCTTAGACGTCCTTGGCCACCCAAGCAAAGCTACAGTAATGCTAGGCCGTGTCAACTGAGAACTAAGAAGCCCGAAACCGACAAGAAAACATTATTTGACGGAATTTATGTCAAACAAGACGACTCCCCATAAGCATGCGAACTTTTTCTTCGGCATCCGGTTTGACTTCAGACTCGGCATCCCGCCATTTGGGATATGTGTTGAAGATACACCAGGCATCATCAACGAGGTCTTCTAGGAGCTCCTTGTCTTGATCTGTGAAACGCGCATATTCGTTGATTTCTATTTAATTTTGATCCTCGGGCTCGTCTTGGATGCTCGGTTCGTAGTAGGGTAACGACGATTCCGGAACGTTCCAAAAATGCACCAGCTCCCTCAACACCTTTCTCCTTCAGTACATCCAAACGGCGTCTTATTGGGTATGATGCAGCTCAACACTTCATCAGGTTTGGACATCAGCGGATCTGGTCGACCGTCTCCCACAGCCAAACAGACGAAGACTGCCATTTGTGTCCTAGTGCCTAGCATCCGCTTGTCCATCCACGCGGAAAGTTCCCGGAGGAGGAGTTCTCGGTGAACTTTCTCCTTCTGATATGAGCACACATACTAATGATACACTCCGGACGCGATGAAGGAGACGAGGAAAAAGATTTGGCCAAAGAAGGTGCAGAGCAGGACGAGGAGGAGCTGCACTAAGAACTGCGCCATCAAGAGGAGTGAGCATATTCCGATCGTGTGGTGGTCGGGATGCGGTAAGATTCCGCTGGTATAATCGAGTTCGAACTCCCCTTTTGTGATGATGTTCACATCCGCTTCTTGTCCTTTCAAGACGATTATACTTCCGTCTTCTGGAATAATCAACCCGTCTCCTGGCGGCGAGGCAGAGGATGGTACAGGAACACGAATCTTCAGCGATGCCGGCCCTAGTGCAATGGATGAGCAGCCGCTGCTGACGATCCCAAGTAGGATAAGGGATGCGCAGAGGAAATCTCGGCCGATTAGACAAAAGGCACATGCTAGTATGCTGACCAGCGATGGAAGGATTGCCCAGAGCGCGAGAGCAGGTTTTATAGGGATGAATTCGTGTGTCTGCTTGGTGGGGCCGACGCAATCGGCAGGAATCATCGTTACGCTGCGAAAGATCCTCTCGTGCTGTTGTGGGGGAAGTGAAATTACTGTGACCGAGGCAGAGTTCCCAGTTCTCCTGCCCTCAGTACCATCTTTGTTGAAGAGTCGGAGTGGCCGGGTGGGGCAGTCCGTGCACTCCTGTGCTATCAAATACCCCATATATTTTGTTTGTAGTTCGGTACCAGAAAACGATCCGATGTAACCAGGGCCAGACTGGCCGGCGAGATTGAAAGTGATTGCGGGGGATTCATTTGGTCCAGGGAAGAGGGTGTCCCACAATCGAGAGTTGGCCATCTGCCAGTGACCGAATCTCTTTGCTACAGCCCCAGCTCCTGGATAGTTGTACCAACCCGCCCATCTTCGACCGTCGTACAAGTGAATCGTCTCCACTGCGTCTATCGCATTGTTGCCTCCCAAGAATCCTATGGCGCCGGTCATGGCCAATGTGTGAGGGGAATGATTGACCGTCTGGATGAAGTGATCAAGCCTGGAGAACATTGCGGTAGGACAGGAAGGTGGTTAGGTTGGACTTTCTCCCCCATATGCCATGGAAGACATTATATAGGTACTTTTGGAGCGCTCGAAGTTAGATATGTACAGTACAACGCGCAGGCTCCTCGTTGTCGACCGAACTTGCCTTTGTGGATGAGCGTCCGACCACAAGGTCATAGTGGCTACCTTCTTGAGCCTCAAGGATTTGGCACTTAAACCGAGCCTTGATGATATGCGCCGCAGTTGAAGCAGTCTGTAGCATGCTTCATTTTTTCCACTTTGACAAATGAACCTGGAGGAGTTTTGGGTGTCCTGTGGAGAAGGAAGATCGTCACTAGTCACTGATTGATGATGCATGTTGGCTGCCTCGAGTCTGGTGCAGGACAAATTCTGGAGTCTAGATTATATCATAGACTCAAGGCAGTCCATTCATACTTGAAAGAGGTCCACCAAAAATCACTTGAACGGCAACGTTACTGCGAGTTACTTAGTTAGGTTAGTACTAGATTAGTAGTCACATGATCAACTGATTCAGAGCGCTTGATTGGCGGGCTCCACGAACGCCGCAACCACCACTTACAACCCTTCACCATACAGCACCATGGCTGCAAGACCCCTCAATGATGACGAAGTTTTGAACGAGATGAACAAGATGGTCCGTCTATCGACATGTCACTGACACACAGGTCTCTCAACACGGACTTCCAACATCTAGGTGGCCTTCATCAAGCAAGAGGCCTTGGAAAAGGCCCGCGAGATCAAGGTCAAGGCCGATGAAGAGTTCGCCATCGAAAAGGTGCCGTGACCGCCCCATACGGTCCGCGCGCTCTGCTCATGTCTCTCTCTCTCGGGTAGGCCAAGCTTGTCAAGCAAGAGCAGCACGCCATCGATGCGCAGTACGAAAAGAAACGCAAGGGCGTCGAGGTCGCGCAAAAGATGTATGCATGACTGTCCACGTTCGTCTTTGACTGTGAACACATACTCAACCGACCGAACGCGCAGTGCACAGTCTAATCTGACGAACAAATCCCGTTTGAAACTGTTGCACCGCAGGGAAGAACAGGTCCAGGAGTTGTTCGAGGCTGCTCGTTTACAGATCGTAACGTTTGGCGAGGATGAGGGTCGGTACTCGCAGTTTCTCCAAGGGGCCATTGTCCAAGGATTCCTTCAACTCATGGAGCCCAATGTCACCTTGGTTGTGCGCGAAAAAGACACTGGTTGCGCACAGAAGGCAGGGGAAGCAGCTGCTGAGACCTACAACCAGCTCAGCGGTCGTCAGATAGAATTTACTGTCCAGGGAACGCTGAGCAACGAAGGGTACGTCTTCGGACCATTCCAGCGCGGTTGTCAACCTTGATGATGTATCACCAACCAGCTCTGGAGGCATCAAACTTGTGAACGGTAGCAAACGGATAACAATTGACAATACGCTGGATGAACGTCTGAGATTGCTAGAAGACAGAGTAAGTGACTCCTTATAGCGATATGTCTCGCCCGCTAACGCTCTTTCAATAGATGCTGCCAGAGATCAGGAGAGATCTGTTTGGTAACAACGAGAACAGAAAGTTCTATTCATAACTGCATGTAGATCCTTGAATCCATTAATAGTTTGGCCTCCGGCAGCCAACTGGATACCCTTCCATATGATGGTGTTAATACTTTCATGCTTGGTCATTTGAGCTTCGCGCCGAGCAACATCGTCCACGAGAGAAAATAAAACAAAAATGAATGCATTAAGGGGGAATCGAACCCCCGGCGGGTCGATGGCAACGACCCAGGTTACCACTACCCCATTAATGCTATGCAAGTCGAGCAACCTCATGAACTGATAAGAGTTTGCCACAAAAAGATAAATCATGGACAGCACCGAAGGTCGGGCCTTCGCAACTACGATCTCTAATGACATCAAGTATGAAACAAATGTCTTCGATACGTGATGCAGCCGCACCATTTCATCTCCCTGACAGAACCAGAACAGCCTTTGTCCACCTATGAAGTGGCCGGTGTACGTTTGCCTGTCGTTTCCATGCCGGCCTTTCGCCTCCGACCTTGCATCATCCATCGTCACGATGGGACACTTCGAGAGAAGGAAGCATCGGCTCGAGTGACTCACTGTACTTACCCATGGTCCATAATGCCCCCCGTCAAATGCCGCAACGCACCCCTGCCATGGGGCGCTTCCCAAAGTCGGGGATCGCCGTCGCAGTATACGGTCATGACCATGATCGGTGCAGGCGATGATTGGTCGCGGGCTTGGCCTCGTTCACTCGATCAGGTATATACCTGCGACCCGACCGTCACATCAGCATCTGCTACGTGTCTGTCATTCCCGCACACATCCACTGACCAGACGCCATAAGATTCTGATCAAAGGGCGGTACACGTGTTGTACAGCAGGTTGCCATATGTTCTATGGCTCCACCTGGGCGCGCATTGACGGCTTCTATTGTGATCATCTACTTATCGTCTATTTTTATGATATGTGAAAGCGCTATCATGGCGTAACAAGTGACGCGATATCTATCAAAACGGCACCAATCTGCATCGGGAATGAATTCCGGCGTCAATGGTTACCTCCGTATATGTATGGAAGTATGAACGATAACAGGAGGTAGGGCTCACGGTCGTCGATGTGACCGCCAAAGAAGGTATAAGTAATTTGACACGTGTGAATGGGTGATAATAGTTTTTTAGGCCCTTGATGATAAAATAAGTAGGGTTCACACGAAAGACAATGACAATAGGTTGAAAAAGAAGCGTGGGCAAGAATGTTGTCCGCTGAAGATATATGTCCGTCCAATGTATGCACGGAACAAAGACATCGTGAGGTGACGTATGCTTGCGCGAATGACCCATGAGGAGAAAGTGAGGTGGTCGGCAATGGCGTTCAGTATGAGAATATCATCAACCATGGATTGAGGACGATCTGGAGGATTAACGCCGATTGGTTAGTGCACTTGCGTCAAGGGAGCGTGTGACGATGCGGAAGGAACTCACCGGGAATAAGATATGACACGAACAAACGATCCTGCACGCAAAGCATGTTAAGTAACGTGCACGAAATGAAGGGAAAAACACTAACGCCAGTGGAAGGATAACGGCCCATCCGTTTCCAGTGAGCTGCCATTGATATGGAACAAGCGGCGTGCTGACGATAATCATGCCCGCGATGAGCACGATGCACACGAGGAAAGGAAACCAAAACCTGCAGGAAGCGGTTAGAGCACATATCAAATTACCCCGTCGAGAAATGGAACCGTGAATATCGGAAAACGTCACAGAACACGAAAGTAGGAAGGCTGGAGCCAGGACATTCCAGAAGAACCACACCATGATCATGACGTGACGAGTAGGACTTACCTCTTCAAGATCTTTGGCACTTCTTTGAAAAAATTGGATCGTTCCACTTCCTTCTTTGTGGCCGTCCAAGTGATATTATATGAGAATAGATGCGCCAACATAGCCAGTGAAAGCGGGATACCAAGACCGCCAAAGAAGAAGAAACTGGTCTAGGGTGAATTTCTGCTGCCAAGGTTGTTAGAACAAGAATCCGTCACTCACAAGAACGGTATCCACATCATATTTTCCAGAAATGCCCATACAATGTCCTTCTCTCCTAGTCGGTATTGCAGAAGCGCATAGCCAAGATTTCCAAGACCGAAAAATACGACGGTCGTAGCCAGCCAAATCTCGAAACTGTGCATGTAATAACCGTCCACAGGGAACTGAAACCCGAGCAAAAAGTAGTTCAGGAATGAAAGCGTGACAGAGACAGCGATTCCATCTATAGATGATCGCCAGTGAGTCCACAAAAAGGCTCGAATGAAACAGACTGACAGTACGAGAACATGTCTTCAGGGGGAAAAAAGTCCAGATTAAGCTAGACTCTCGCGTCGGAAATACAGGACGTACAAGCCAACATCGAGATCTTGTAATGTGTCGGAGCACTTGACCACATGAATCTGTGGATTTGGTGATTGATGGGTCCTTTGCGCCACCATTGCACGAACGGGTTGAGCAACAACCTGATAGGGTAATGACATTTCTGCATGGATTTGAAATAGGCAGCAGACTTACTCGCTACATCCATAGGCGTACTTCTGCCAACGATTGAGTTCGTCGTCAACCGTAAGCGATACACCCTCCTTGAAGCATCCCTTGGAGTAGGATGCCCATCTGAATAAGAAGCAAGCGTTAATGCCAATGCAATTTCCGGAAGGAGGCCGGGAAAACGTACCGGATAGTATATCCACGCAATTGTAATCTCAGAGCCATATCAAAATCCTCACTTACATTGGATTCCGACCAAATCTTTTGTTTACCGTCCGCAGGATCGGTGAAAGCAGCATCTTGGACTGCCTGCCAACGGAGAAAAGCGTTATGGCCGACAAACGGGGCGACTTCACCATTGGCGCAGGCCATGGAGATACATTTATTGATTCGACGCGTGAAGAATGCAATCCCATTTTCAAAGTAGTGGTGCGCGACCTGCATGACGTCTGGAGCATCTGTGAACACCCAAGCGGAAGCGATGAGAAATATGGAAGCGACACACCACTCTCGTGCTGCAATACTCCAAGTTCCTGGCCTGCAGGCTCCGCGAATTCACGTGCGGCATGGCGGAAACAGTCCTCCGGTACAACCGTATCAGCGTCGACGAGTAAAACGATAGGACCGATGCGGATCGAACGCGAATTCGCTGCCCATGGACGATAGAGGCCTCTTGATTCCTCAAACACTGATCGTGTGAATCCGTTCAGTGTCTGCGTGACTGGAAACAGAGAAGACTACCTTCTTCCATTGCCATCTGCAATGCCCTTTCTTCCAGGTCTTCAATTACAGGAATTGGGGAGCCAGGAGTATTCGTTCCTGCAGAGCCACCGGGAAAGCCAGAAGTGGAAGCCCGCGGGGTTCCAGGTCTGTTAGGGGTTCCAGCCCCGCTTGATGGGGCCATGTACGGCGGAATTATGCTTTGATCGTTTCCTGCACGCCCTTCGTATTGTAATCCGAATGTACCGGGAGTTTGCCCGGTTGCGTAACCATCCAATCCAGATGTAGAAACAGACCCCCGGATGTTTGATGATGAAGTTTCCGATTGAAGGCGCTCGAGGATACGCTCCATGCGTAAACTTAGATCAAGGGCGTAATTCATGTTCGACGCCTTCTTAAAGCGACCCGCACGCTTAAATCCTACAAACGACTTGGAAAATGTCGACCACTCCGCGATACATGTGCGTACCTTGTGGATTATTTTTGGCATTGTACGCATGGCCTGGGCGAGCGACCCAACCGATGTTATGCGTGGCATAGAAAGACAGGCGAGCAGATGCGTCGGCAGGAGGAAGCAAACGCAAACCGTCGTCATTCACAAAAATAGAGGATGTTCCACCTTGTCGAGCGTAGGTCTGCATTGCGCGCTTGAGCGACTCTATTGATGGAGTCCTGATCTCGTTGTTAGCCAATTGTTCACGACTGGATAAAGTAAGCGAGGACGGACAAGACTGCATCCAACCCCTCTTTGTAAACTGGCATTTGAATAGTGATATGAGGTAATGAGGCATCTACTTCTTTGTTCGGTTTAGGTGGGATTGCGGAATAATATCGCGAGTTCTCAAAATAATGTGCAATTGGACCGATCACCATCATAAGATTCTGGATCAGCTGAAGGGTGAAGAACTACAAAAAGAGTGTGAGTAGAAAGTCGCACATAAGATGGAAGAGAGATAACCAATGATATGGCGAAGAGCACCGGGACAAGAACGAGGAGTATGAAATGAGAGTAGTCTTGATCGAGCATATACTCCTGAATCAGAATCTTGATACCGCTTCCCATGAACACTGAAAGAAGGTTCGTTTACGCATTGGAGTGATTGCGTAAGTATTCGTACCTGCGGACAGCCCTGCAGCCAAGCCGTTATAGATCGGGGCATAGAGCACGGTAGTGCGGCGAGGTGGGTCTTGGTCCGCCTTTTCGCATTCGGACGGTGACATGGGAATCTTGCGCCCGTACCACGTGCGCCGGAATCTTGGTGGAGAGGGGCTTGGGCTCTCGGGTTCGTCTCGTTTCTCTAGTACTCGGGGAGTGCCCAAAGAGTGGCCAGAGACTGAAGCGGGTGCGGAGGGGGTTGAGATCAACGACGATGTATGAGGTGGGCGATTTCTCCATAGGAGGCGTATGAGACGGTCTTCGAAATCGCGTGCGATGGGTATGATGGTGTCCAAAGAGTCGGACCACACGACAAGAACACGTTCATCGCGCTAAAGAGAGTGTGAAGGGTAGAGAAAAGAGGACACGAGGACACGCACGATGAAGGCGGCATTTTGTTCTTTGTCCGCCTGCGGAAGGAGGACCATGGTGTCCATGATCTGAATGCGTGTGTTTGCGTCGACATAGATACAATCTGCCTTTTCGTCGCTGGCAGACTCTGCGAGGGCGGCATGCACAGCGGCGCTTCTGACTTTGACGGCCACCAGGGGGTTCAAAGCGGCAACCGCAGCCTCGAATGGTTCGAGAGCGGCCACTTCATAGGGAAAGACACGAAAGGAGCCGTCATGGGTTCGGAGACACACACCGGGGGGGACTGCGTCCTCGTTTGGACGGAACCAGGCGTCGCCCTGGGTCTGCTTGAAGATCCAGTGGAGGGTGGCATCGTATCTGTCGTAGTCCATGGCAGCGACAGCGGGCGATACGGAACGGGGACGTACCTTATATATATAAAATAAAATAAAATAAAATAATGAGCGAAGAGAAGAGGGCAAATCTGAGATCGACCGAAAGAGGAAAGTGAGGGTGTATGAACGGGCAAGCGAGTCGCGACGGGCTCCTCGTTTCAGCAGTGATATGGCCGAAAGATTGCTATAAGATTCTAGTCAACTGTCCCATGAGGATGCCGTGTGTACCCGTCTCGAAGCCCATCCAAGCACACTTAAGCCCCCCCCCCCTCGCAATCCGAGCACCCCCCCCCCCTCGACCCCCATGACCCCCGGCCATCGTCGCCCGACTAGCGGGCAGTCGTATGCATCGAGTGAAGAGGACTCGCTTACCGGCCACACCCTCGCGCCACCACGGCCGTTCTTCTTGGCTTCCTCGAGCCCACGCCCTGCGGATGACTATAGCTCAGTAGAAAACAACTCGGATTCCGATCGTGACCTTCCATCCCCCCCCTCCACCGCGGTCTCCATCTCCCCTCGAAACTCACTTGCGGCCTCGTCCACACGCAAACAGCCCCGGAACCACCGTCGTCGCTCCCAGCTCGCAGTGAGCGCACAGGCAGAGGACCAACCTGCAGACGAACAGAGCTGGTCGGCGTCCAGCCTGTACGAACCCCTGAACCAGCAGAGAGTCCCCCCATCTGCGTACTCGTTCCCGTTCCAGGCACATCCAGGAAACACAGATCCATTGCCAGGAATGTCGCGCAAGGGCAGCTCCGAATCCATACGCATCCTCTTGCGACCGGGGGCAACACCGGCACGCACGACGCCACGTATTGACAAGGCAAGCGAGGCATCGGCATCGGAGGATCTGCCGCCTCCAAATCCACCATTTCTGTCAAACACAAACGCACCATATCGTACCTCGCTTGGCTCCATCTCAAACGCCACGCTGTATCGCTCCTCTGCTGCTGCCGGCATTGCAGATGCAGGAACGACGACAATCCCGAGGGTGAACTCGGCCACATTCCGCAGTCCATTCCTCTCCCCGGCGTCGCGTCCATCGAGTACTTGGTCGCCCCCGCCACAGAACAGCGCAATACTCTTCAACGCACCCTCCAATGCAAACTCGACGACGGCGCTTCCCTTGCCGCCCGTTCAGAAGAAGGTGATGACCTCGACTCGGTTGCGTGAGAAACTCAAGGTCGAGGAGAAGCCATGGTTGGCGCTGAAGCCGACCGGGCTCGAGCGGGCGGCCAAGTGGGTGACGTTTGCAGGGTTGCTGATCGGGTTCGCAGTCGCAGGTTTCTTGGTCTTTCGTGGGACCCAGACGGTGCACCTCCTTCAAAACAACCAGCTGTGCTCCGTGCTGGACGAGGACTTCACTGGAAGCAGCCTCGACACGAACAGCTGGTCGTACGACGTGGAGCTAGGCGGATATGGGTGAGTGCGAGCACAAACGTGGCTAAAACATGAGTCTACATGCCCCTTAGAAACGGCGAGTTTGAGATGACGACAAATTCGGCTAACAATGTATACCTCTCCAACGGGCAGCTATACATCATGCCCACGCTCACCAGTGACTCGATCTCTGGCGGATACAGCTCTGTCATGGATGGCTCGACGTACTCCCTGGACGGGTGCACTGCAAAGAGCGGTACGTGACGTTGTGAATGAACAAGACCACCAGGCTGACGCAGTGCGGTACAAAGGCGGCGTCGACCAAGGCGCAGCGTGGGTGATGCCTGAACTCCTAAAAAGGCAAGACACCGGCAACGGGACGGCAAGTAATACTACCACCTCCGGCGGCGGCACGGTCAGCGGCGGCACCAACTCGACCAACTCAACCACGTCTGGCACGTCTGGCACGAACTCGACCACCAGCTCCAACTCGACCTCGTCTGGCGGAAGTTCAAACCCATGCTCTGCCGTATCGTCGGCGCAAGCCGGCACGGTCATCAACCCCGTCATGAGCGGTCGTATCAACACCCGCGGCAAGAAGTCCATCAAGTATGGTAAGATCGAAGTCCGCGCCAAGCTGCCCCAGGGCGACTGGCTATGGCCTGCGATATGGATGTTGCCCGAAGGCAACGACACCTCCTCGGCTCAAGGCACCGGTGTCTATGGTGGTTGGCCCGCGAGCGGCGAGATTGACGTATGTCGTTTGTGCTTGGTTGCTTCGCTGCTGACGACCGGGCGCAGATCATGGAGGCGAGGGGAAATCTACCTTCGTACCCTGCGCAAGGATCCAACTATGTACGCTCGACATTGAACTATGGCCCTTTTGCCTCTGGAACCACGCCAGTCGTCATCGGTAAGCCTTAGTCTACGACACCCCCGTCGTGCTGAGCACCTCGTCAGGCTCCAGTAGTGTCTCCACACTGCTCAAGTCTCTCTATGGTTGGGTGAACACAAAACGAGGAAACTATGCAAGCGGCTTTCACGTGTATTCGTTGGAGTGGACAGACTCCTGGATGCGCTTCTACACAGATAGCCGATTACAGGCCATGATCAATATCGACATCTCGTCCAAAAACACTGACTCGTATTTCTTCAATGTAGGCAGCTTCCCGACCGTGGCCATGAACGCCTCGTCGGGAAAGTACATTGAGGTTCAGGATCCATGGTCAACCGCTTATGGTGGCACCGCGGCTGCACCCTTTGATCAACGTAGGTGCATTCTCGACACTTTCCGCTTCCACATCTGAGCCGAATACGTTTACGGTAGAATTCTACATGGTCATCAATCTCGCAGTCGGCGGAACCAGTGGATGGTTCCCTGATAGTGTTGGTGCGAAGCCGTGGTATGACGGATCTGGAAGTGCGTACATGCCTCGCTTGAGTGGAATCAGACGCTAACGTTAGACACGCAGCCGCAATGCGGGACTTTGCTTCCGCTCAGAGCACGTGGAGTGCAACGTGGCCCTCGAGCGCAGATAGCCGGGCTTTTAGGATGTGAGTACAACATAGCCTCGTCGCTTCGATCTCCTAATTGTCTTCTCGACAGCGATTATGTCAAGATGTATCAACTTTGTTAGACGGACAATGCAAGTTCCTTACTTTGCCATATCCTGATGTCCCTAGAAAACTTCCATCATTTATTCGCATCATATCATGGTTCTGGTGGGGTCGTTGTCTTCCATACGTACCATTCCCATCGGTGCCAATATCGGACTTTTGGAAGTAGTAGTCGCACGATTACTTCCTCCGCTTTAGATAGCAACATTTTGGACATGTTTCCCCCGAGAAAAATTTCTTCTATATTGTTCTATTCTAGACTTTTTATCGTACCTGTGGGAACAATAAAACGATTTTTTTTTCGAGGTGGACCGATTTCTTTCTTTCTTTTTGATGGCGCGCGTTTTTTTCGAGTGCCCGGATTTTGTTTTCTTCGGAGGTGGCAACGAAAACTCGTTACTACACTTATGATAAAGTACTATGGAATATCATATGCGGAGATGATGACGCGACAATCCCAATCCCCAGGCAGTTGGAGCACACTAGGATGTAACATATCGCTGTCGGTCAACCTCGATGTTGCCCAGATGGAGGATGGTTGCGATGAGTGGACATGTTTCAACAGCGTGTCGTGCGTACAGCCCCAACCTTCAAGCTTCAGCGCCGATTTGAGCTAGAGTCGAAGCGGTTGCTGTCATCGTCACGCACACCAACCCCGGCACACTAGCCGACCTATCGAGACCGGGTCTTGTCGACGAGATGGAGGATGTCGATCCCCCTCTTGGTGATGGACCAGTCGGGGATCAGAAAAATCCGCCGTTCTAGAGTCTCGAGGGGATCGCTGAACGGTTAGCAGACTGTCAATCACCTTCTGTCGTTGCGACTGCGCACTGCCCGTGCACGCCAACACTGCAAGACCACTCGCCTGTAGCCCAAATGCTTTCAATAGGTATTGCCGGTGTGTAAGCGGTTAATTGTTTAAGTACAGCGTGCCTGCTGCAAGCAACAAAATGCCAGTGTACAGCAAGTCATGAAACAAGGATGCATACACGTCATCGCCTCTATCATCTCCGTGGTGGAGACAGGATGGTGGGATGTCGATATCGATGATTCCCCACCACCGCCATCCGGCGACTGACAGTCTGCTGACTCAGCGGTCCCCTAGACTCTAGTACGGCGGATTTTCTGATCACCGACTGGTCCATCGCCAAGAGGAGGATCAACATCTCTATCTCGTCGACAAGGCCCGGTATCGATACGTCGGCTAGCATGGCGCTGGTACACGCTCCAATGGTGTGCGTGACGATGACAGCAACCACCTCGGGCAGCTCAAATCGGCGCTGGAGGCCGTTGGGCTGTACAAGCGACACGTTACCGAAATATGTCCACTGCATCGCAACCATCCTCCATGTTGACCGATAGCGATATACTACACCCTCCGACTGCTTCGGCGATCGTCGCGTCATCCTCTCTGCATTCATGTTGGCATCGAAGGTCATTCGAGTCACTTGTGATATTACTTTGTTGATCATGGGCCGCTCCGGCCTGGGATGACGTCCCCAGGCTTTTAATCAGGGCAATTTATTTTTGTCTCAAGTTGCCACTGTGCTGGTTCTTCACCCCCTCAGATAAACCTTGTTCTTCTAGAAGAGGGAGCGCTGAGCGCTTGAATTGCAGCGTTGTCCGAGCGGACTCAGACGCTGTTCGACGTTCCGTGTGTCAACGCTTCAGCGACAAGACAACTCGATTTGCCTGCTACCCTGGCCTAACTGAAACCTCTGGAAACATGTCATTTTCGCACCACTTTGGGTTGAAGCTGTACAGTCGTGGCGACACCGAGACGAATGCCAGTGTGTCATCCGTCAGTTCTTTTGAGAACAGCAATATGGATCTCGACTTCCGGCATTGAGTGAGTCGTGTCCCAGCATCACTACCTTTCGCACCACTGCGGGATATGAAGCACGTGTATTATTTTACGAAGATCAGTTTGTATACCTTGACCACACTTCAATTACAGCGGAATGAGAGATAATTCCATGGCCCTCCTGGACTGGCCTCACCACCCTCTTTATGTCCACCCGAGGACGTATGATGTTCAAGTCACCATGTCATCGTGCCAATCACGGGATGTAGTCACATTTGCCATATTTCAACTACATGGGAGACAAATTGGGCGCTTCCTCTGAATCCAGTACTTGCACGATCAGGCTATACTAAAGGTGGACCAACATGCCACACGATAGATATTTTTTCCCAAGGATTCCAATTCTTCTGCTAATCGGGAGCCTGGACTTCTTCCTCATACACAGGCCCCGGGGCCTGTATCAAACTTTATGTCGTCGGTGCTTCCTCGACTCCGAGTCTAGCGCTTGCATAGACAATCGGGCTATGGTAACAAACCTACATCTGCGTTATTTTACCCAAACATTAATTCTTCGGATGTTGGCAGCCTATTCTTGTCGTCCTCGATACGTACTGTGCTGGCCAGCGAACTACTTTGTAGTTGGTGCTTCTTCCCCCAGCGCTTGCATAGTATAACAAGGATTCCGATTCGCAGATTCCACTGTTCGGGTGCCAGCTTGACTGGTTATCCTCCTTACCACATACCATCCACACTGCCTGTGTCGAACTTTGTATAATCGTTATTCGCTTCGGCACGCGATATTGTTTCTCAAGGATTCTGAATCCGTCGATTCTTCTGATATGGAGCTGTGACCTATATCATGTCATCATCGATACGTACCCTGCATCTGTTGATTGTTCTCCACTTGGTCAGATTTTTTCTTTCCTTTTTTTAAATTTAAATTTAACCATTATTTTTTGCACATGACATTTCTCAGAAACCTTTACCTATTCTCCTATTTGCTTGGTAAACATGTCATGCCATGGATTTTTCCCCGCTGTGCTTATCTAGTATTTGGCATCTACGCACTGCTCACACTCTCGGCCTCGGAGCGCTTTTGCTTGAAGAGTTTCTCGGCGTCTGTCCAGACACGAGCGCTTTGTCGCTCGGGAAGCTGTTCCAGTGAAGGGAGCAGATCTGCACTGAACTGCTCTGACGCCTCTCGAGGGAGCAATGTGGGCAAGTGGTCGATCGATACAACCAAAACAGGTGGTACGCCATTCCTAGACGCATTCAGCACCTCGTTTACAAGCAAGACAGCTCAGAGACTCACTCAAGCTCGACTGGGACTGTCGGGTCCGCAAAGGTGGTATTGATATCGTAAATGGGTATGGGGTTGTGCGGATTGGTGGTGTCACAGCTGACATCCACGACGATGGATAAACGCCTCGACTCAGCCGTGTTGATCTGCTCCTTCGTCAGAAATGGTGGGATGGACGACGAGAGGTAGATGCAGTTGATGAAGATATCAACTGCCAGGATCTCCTGGAAAGGCCCACCCTTGGCTGTCTCCGCCATGTCCCACTTGACGATGTCATCCCTGATAAATGATCCTTGGTATCAAACATTCACGCCGTACATAAAGGCACGTACTCGTCGAGACCAATCTTGCGAAGGAGATCGACGGCGCCGCGTCCACATCGGCCGAGAGCGCCAATAACAAGGGCCTTGACGCCCTTTCCGCTCCCCCCAAGGAGCTCCTTGACGTGGTTCACCATTGCCCCTTCGTTTGCGTAGGGTTCAAGATGACTCAATTTCTCACCCTTTTGCTGCGCGGCCAGCGCAAGCGCACCAGCAGCTGCGCCTGCGAAGCCGGCATGGAAACCGAACGCGGCGACGCGACGACCGCTCGCGTCGGTGAGAAACTCGAGATCGTAGAGCGTACCCTCCCCTCGATGGAATCGGTCGAGGACCGACACCCACCCTGCTTGTTTTTTGTAACAATGTGCGAATTGGATGTGTGTGTGACGCAAGGGATCGTTGGAAACGGGTAACTCCTTGAGTCCGATAATCGGAACATCGGTCGGCGCAGTGGGCCATGAATTATTGGGAACCAATTTACACCCCACGCTGGGAAGGAAAGCCGATCAGGATCCGTGCGCGATGTAGACGGGGCAGGGAACGTACGCCTCGAACTCGGAGTCGTCAAAGATCCGCTGTTCGTCACGCTCGACAAAGATCTCAAAACCCTTGTCAATGAGCTTCTTGGTCGTGGTCGGGCTCAAGGCTGAGCGCCGTTCGAATTCTTTCTTTTCGCATCGAAGCCAGAGTTGCTGGACCATTTTAACCACTAGGATGGAATGATCTTCAAGTTGAAGATCAACCCACAATTGTAGTAGGTGTCGAATGACTCCACTCGACCAAACGACTTATGTCATCGCGAGGTGACTCATTCCGACTCGGACAAGTTCGCGTGAGCCTCGATTCCGCGGGATCAGACTATAAGACATCAACGCGTCAACCCCCTTCAAATATTGTCAAGAGTCTGGACTCGGCACTGTAGTAATCCGAGTACAATCGGAACGAGACGAAGTAATGATACGACCTAACTCCTTAGACTTCTTGAGGCTGTAGACAGGATCTGACCCCTTAGGCTGGAACGGAATGCAACCCAGCGATGTAAACTATCTGATCGCCAGGCTAACATGGCCGACGACGCTGATCGCAGGCTTAGAAACGGTGGATCGTGCCCAGCATAACCCATAGTGCGGTTCCTTCTTGGATGGCGCCCTTTGGTTAGTACCGCTTTCACTTGAAGTTCCCACTGATCAACTGCATTGTTGGTAGTTCAAGCCCGGAGTTTCTGGCCACATATCGCGTGGAGCCGGTCTCCGTCCGCTTCATTCATAAAGTCGTAATAATTAGAGTGGGGGAGCAATGTGAACTCCCAATGATTGAAATGACAGGGATAAAATTTCCTCAAGAGGTACTTCGATCATCACCTGGAATCCCAGTTTAGCCGTTGAAAGTGCTTGTACTAAGTATGTGTTTACACTTTCTGCAGCTTCCGCGGATAAATCATGGTTCATTCTTGATGCTTCGAAAAACCACCATCATGAAAGATAGCATATGAGATAGTGATTTACATGATACAAGCAAAGGAAGATATGAATCAGGGCAAACATCAAGCGCCAAGATGTATGTATAGAATACGTTGATCAAGTGGGATATCCACCGTCTCCATCGTCTTCCACAGCGCAAACGCCGCACGGGTATGATCCAGACAACCAGACTCGTCCACCATAAGTTCATAGAACGCCGACACCACCTTGTTCGCATGCTCGTCGTCCACCGCCCACATGGTCCCGATCACAGAACGAAATCCAGCAAATTGCATCGCCGAGGCGAGATCGATCACCCCATCTGGACTCTCTTCATCTCCGACCGTCGAGTGACAAGCAGAGAGGTACGCAAATTCGGGATTTTCCAAGTCGCACTGAATGATCCTTTGAATTGTAAAGTGTCCATCGTAAAGAGCGAAGGCAGATTCGCACGGCTGTTTCGGGTTCGGGAGACCGTGACAGGTGAGGTGCACCCATTCGTTCTTGCTTAGCTCCTCAGCAACCCTGGAAATGCACGCATCCTGCCCCTCGATACGCGTGAACGTCGCGAGATCATCGACGCACTGACCAATATTGACAAGTTCGGTGCCGACGGAACGAAGCTCATTTGTCCCGATGGCATTCGCTTGACCGATTGCGAGAAGGTGCTTCCTCTGAGCTGTAGGAAAATATGAATTGGGTCGTCTCGCATGGATGAGGGCGGTCAAGGTTGGGATATAAGATGAGATGTAGAGACTCGAAAAATTTTGTTCGCTCTTCCTAAACGGACCAGCAGCATGTAAGGGTAAAAGAGAGAATTCGGCAGTGGGGCACCACCAGATGCGTGACTGAGGAGGGCATATTGTCAAAAGGTAGTTGACGATGTGGGAGACAACATCATGCCAGAGTTCCCGTAAGAAGATGGCAAAATCTCTCGTCATGTCCATCGATTTTGCGTGCTGCGTCAATATTTGGAACTGGGAAGAGAGTTCTCGAACACGAGCTTTTGTAATTGACAACGGGATATGAACGGGATCCCTGTCGACGAAAACAACGAGTGCATCACAAGAATACTGGCTCGCATTCATGATAATGACAGGTCCGTCACTGGCCGCGTGTTGGAGTTCGGAAAACATGGGGAGAGAAAGGAATCGGGAGAGGCCGGGCAGCTCGCGAATATCCGAAATGACATGCTGCAATGCGGCATTAAGATGGCACACCTGGTCATGCTGACCTGCACCAGGTGAGTCAAGCGCATTGCGAATGAGTGACGTCAGATGTGTGAATCGATCCGCCAACACCTTTCCTGTTGCGCCAGCTGCAATAACATCGTCGAGTGGAGGACGGAGTCGCGCAAGCTGGCCCCAGAAAACACCCCGACCTTGTTCAAGAAGCTCGACTGCATTGGTAGGGGAGTTGTTCCGAACACAGGCGGAGAATGCATCTGCTGCGATGGGCGGCACGAGGGTCTTGAGGAGCGCGAGATTGTGAGGTAGTGATGGTAAAGAGGTGAGGTGTTGAACAAGGAATCGGAGAGCTGTTTGATATGCGAGAAGAATGGTGGGATGGTGGAAATATTCAGCCGCATTGATCCATCCTTTGGCAGCAGCCAGATCGTTTGAAGTGATCGCTTGCGACTCAGAGACTTGATCCAATTGAACATATAGACTGAATGGTTCCTCTGGGTCCTGGACTTCGCCCAACTGTGACAAGCGGATCAAAAGGTAGTCTGCAAGATTTGTCAAAGATGCAGATCGACCCGGGTGCCCTGGTGGGCAAAGGTCTAGTGCTTCTTGTTCAAGGGCAAGAGCCTCGTTGAGATCATCAATTCCGCCAAGTCGGATATATCGAATGCCAAGATAACGTGCGAGGTTGTCCAAAACCTGCGGCCGACCTGGGTGCCTTGCTGGGCAAAGGTCCAATGCATCCCGTGTGAGAGAAAGAGCATCATTGAGATCATCAATTCCCCCGAGTTGAATATGTCTAGTAGCGAGATAACGTGCGAGATTGTCCAAAACCGTCGGCCGACCTGGGTGCCCTGATGGGCAAAGGTCCAATGCATACTGTGCAAGGGCAAGGGCGTCATTGAGGTCATCAACTCCCCCGAGTTGTGTGTGTTTCATCGCCAGATAACGTGCGAGGTTGTCCAAAACTACTGGTAGATCCGGGTGCCCAGTTGGATAAAGGTTCAGTGCATCCCGTGTGAGGGAAAGAGCCTCATTGAGATCTTCAATCCCCCCCAGCTGAGTGTATCGAGTAGCGAGATGGTGCGCAAGATTGCCTAAAACCAATGGAAGATCTGGGTGCCCAGGTGGGCAAAAACCTCGTGCATCCCGTGCAAGGCCAAGGGCCTCGTTGAGATCATCAACTCCCCCAAGCCGATTGTATCGAGTGGAGAGATGAAGAGCAAGGTTGTTCAAGGATACCAACCGACCGGGGTGCTCTGGTGGGCGAAGGTCCAGTGCATCACGAGAGCGGTCGATGGCCTCATTGAGGTCATCGATTCCCCCCAGCTGATTGAATAGAGTAGAGAGTTGAATCGCGAGATTGTCCAGAACTATTGGCCGACTAAGGTGCCCTAATGTGCAAAGATCCAATGCATCCCGTGTAAGGCAAAGAGCCTCCTTGAGATCATCAACATCCCCAAGCTGATTGTATCGAGTAAAGAGACTATGTGCAAGGTTGTTCAAAGGTACCGACCGATCCGGGTGCCCCGGTGGGCGATGGTCCAGTGCATCACGTGTGAGGATAATGACTTCATTAAGATCATCAATTCCCCCGAGCTGATCGTACCGAGTAGAGAGTTGAACAGCGAGGTTCTCCAAAGGCGACGACCGATGGGGGTGGTCTGGTGGGCAAAGGTCCAATGCACCTCGCTCGAGTTCAATGGCCTCGTTGAGATCATCAGTTCCACCGAGCTGCCTAAACCGAATGCAGAGACAGGTTGCAAGACTGTCCAAAGATATTGATCGATGCGGGTGACCTGGTGGGCAGAGAGACAGTGCATCACGGGAGAGGTCAATGGCGTCATTGAGGGCCTCAATTCCCCCAAGCTGAACATGTCGAGTAGCAAGACAACTGGATAAGCCCTCCAAAACCATCAGCCGACCTGGGTGCCCTGTTGGACAAAGGTCCAGTGCGTTCCGTGCGAGAGAAAGAGCTTCGTTAAGGTCATCAATTTCTCCAAGTTGAGTGTATCGAGTGGTGAGATAACGTGTGAGGTTGCTCAAATCCATCGGCCGACCCGGGTGTCCTGGTGGATAAAGGCCCAATGCATCCCGTGCGAGGCTGAGAGCCTCGTCGAGATCACCAATCTCGCCAAGTTGATTGTATCGAGTAGAGAGATGAAGTGCAAGGTTGCTCAAAGCCATCGACCGACTCGGGTGCCCTGTGGGGTAAAAATCCAGTACATCACGCGAGAGGACAATGGCCTCATTGATATCGTCAATCCTTCCTAGTCGAGTGAATCGAATAGTGAGATAACGTATGAGGTTGTCCAAAGCGACCGGCCGACCGGAGTGCCCTGGTGGGCAATGATTCAATGCATCCTGTGCGAGACAGAGAGCCTTGTCAAGATCGTCCATCCCGCCAAGTTGATTGTATCGAGTAGAGAGATGAAATGCAATGTTGTTTACAGATGCTGGCCGATACGGATGCCCCGATGGGCAAAGCACCAACACTTCTCGGTCGACGTCAATGGCCTCGTTGAGATCGTGGATTCCATCAAGCCATTGGTACCGAGTATACAGATGAGTTGCAAGGCAGGACAAAGCGAGAAGTCGCAATGGATGGTTGGGTGGGCAATGCACCGTCGCTATACGACTTAGAGCGATTGCCTGATCGATATAAACAGCCTCGCTTCCTTGCTGAAACTTGACAGCAAGAAAGTTTGCCTGTGCGGTCAAGAGACGGACTGATAGGTACATCATTTCTCTGCTCTTCACATGATAGAAAAAAAGTACCTTTAACAACAATGTAAGCCGATGAAATGTAGGGCCACGAAATGTAAGTCCAGGCAAGTATTGTGCCCAACATGGTTTCAAAGCGAGTCTAGATGAAGATTAAATGAGCCTCTCAAGAGCTCGGTTAAGTATTTGACACCTCACTGGGCTCAACCCGTGCTATACCACCCCTTTAAGGCTAGTACCGAGTCTACCGACGGTCTGGTCACCAAACCCTTTCGCCACGTGAATCGTACACGTCCGATCCTCGGCCAGAGTGTGCGAGTGCGCGAGGGCGAGAATAATATTCGAGTAGAATGAGAGTGTAAGTACTCCAACCTGAGACTGACCCGAAGTTCGGACACGCGACCGAACAGAACGCGTTGTCCAAATAAGGTTGTTGACTCGGTTTCCCTCCCTCAGGTGCCGAGGCTTGCCTTCAAACTTCAAGCTTCAAGGCTTCAACGTGCTTCGTGCTCCTCCGCATTCTCTCACTGTCAAGCAATCATGTCAGGTTGGAATCCAAATGTCCGGCAATCCTACCTTTCCTTCGTCGTTGTCGTGGTGGAGCCTCGGACATTCCCCGACACTCGGCCAGGGTTACAGGCAAGGCAGAACATTTTTCCAGCTTACATTCTTTTATAGGATTCCCATGCTATTACCTATACGCACTCCATACCGCTCTCCGCCCTGATCCCGGCCACATGTACGTCATAGTTCCTGGGGCTTAGGGTAAGTACAAGGATCATACTACGTAGGAAAATTTCTGCGATAGACGTACCAATTTAAGTTCTCACAGGTTCGATTTACATCATGATACGATTCACACCACAGCATATCTGGCGGATGCCTTCGATGTCAACCGGTTTTCAATGAACATTCCTGAATGTTGTTCCAGTGGCCGATGCCGCTGTCTCATGATACCGTCCAGTCCCTTGTCAAAAATGGTACGTAACGCTTGACAACACATTTGATGGAATTTTCAGTTATAACGCGAGAGCCTTTTGTGATACCCCAAATTCAGACGCGTCAAGATGATTCCTCTCTTCTTTGCTCTGCTCTGTGTACCATTCGTTGCTGCAGAGATATCCCGCCTTTCTGGTGCGACCTCTCATCTTTTGCCAGCACGCAACTTTGGCTCTGCATTGAGAGCTAACGGAGACAGTTGCCCTGGCGGATGGGGTGAGTTGAAAAAATTTGTTTCTATGTTCCCACTGAGAATGAAATTGGCATAGGTGTTTGTCCAAACTTTTCTACTGAATGTGCTCCTGTCGGTAGTCAATGCGTGGGTGCATTCGTGTTGCACTGAACTTCATCTCAACTTAATGGACTCGTTTAGTGTAGCGCAACGGAGTACTGCGACTCTAGCAACTTTTGCTGTAATGATTCCCTCGGTGGATGTACGTGAGCCCGATAATAATCAATGCGATAGATTGACACGCACTGAAGGTTGCCCTATTGGGAGCTTTTGCACCGACGGAAGTTACTCCTGCACGGATAACGGCGGTAACGGCAGTGGTAACGGTGGAGGTGCTGGTGCTGGTGCTGGTAGTGGAGGCGGTGGCGGAGGTAATAGTGGGGGTAGCGGCGGTTCGAACGGTGGAGGTAGTGGGGGAGCAAGTCCCACCTCGCCATTCCCTACCCAATCGATCCCGACTCCGTCGTTGATGCAGCCTACGTTCAACCCTACGACGCTGGACTCCGGTGGCCCTACTGTTACGGTCACCTTCACACCTGACTCAACTAGTAGCACCCCATCGAGCAGCCCCATATTTGGAGGTTTGTTATTAATGTTGTGCCGGCCGGGTCTGTAGCTAATGCTTGAGATATTTCAGGTACAAGTGGCTCGCCACACATCGTGTCCATGGTGTCGATCGGTTACGTTACTGGTCTTGCAATGGTGGCTGGCCTTGTCCTCGGAAAAATAGGCTTCTAAGGAGTCTTGTTACAAAATGTGTCTTGGTTTGATCGACATATACCACTTTGTTATTTGCCATCTTCATGAATCCTCGATCACCAAAACGTTGCAATGGGCTAGACAAATCCATCTATAACTGGTTTAACAACCATCAAACTTAGTACTGAAATGAAATGAAACAACAAGGTTGCAAGGGTAGCGGATGTGCCCCTTAAGTTAGCAGTTTGCTGTGATCTGCACGTCAACTCTGCTGAGAAAATCCATCTCATGCAAGCGATCTGTGCTTCAGAATTTAAAAATCAACCTTATTCGATCTACTAGTAAAGATCGCTGCGACAACCGAGGCCCGAGCTGCCGTGCAACAGTTGGGTCGAACTCACAAACCCATCAATCATGGGAAGAGTGGGCCATACCTTGGCGAAAAGGCCCCGTGACAGGCAGGCTATGCATTGCGAAAAAAAGTGTCGAACAAGTCTATCACCGTTCTAAATCAGCCTCGGACAATAGATGGGTCAAATTCATGGTTTCCAGCGATCAGTTCGCGTTGCGATGCGGCGGCGACGTATATTATTGTCAGGGGTGGTTCAAGTTGTCAATCATGATGGCGGCCGTGAGATGGGCCAGAGTAAAGTACGTCATCCTGAACCTGGCATGGGAAATGAGGTCAAAACAACTGATTTATTCGATAGAGCTCTATGCCACTGCCAGGCTGTGGACTGTTTTTTGGTGGGCGTCAAGTATCGAGGAACAGCATGAGACTTACGAGTCAGTGCATCAATAGACTGCATCAACCAACTGATTCCGACATCGCGTGCTCTATGATAGGGATACTCACTGGCAGTTGGATTGTTTTTGTTTGCGGCCACTAGCGTCGCATTAGCTGACCACAGGAGATGGCAGCCACGAAGGAGCTTCGTCTTGACTTGTAAGTATTATCTTGTACTTTGTGTTGAGCTGACGATAAGATCAAACCGTCAGTTATATGCAAAGATTAAAATACAGACCTCGTTGATATATTGTCGCAAGTCAACCTAGTCCTTTTTTCCTTGCATAAAAAGCTGAGAAGCATGGGGACCGCTGGGAGACATCTTGCGAACACGATCTCAGTGAAAGGCGCGTAATTCGACGACATTGTACTTGGAGATGTAATAGTCAGCGACGGAATCCAAGTCTTCGTCGTCGATCCCGAGGGGATGGATCAGAACCTTTGATTGGAGTGAAGGGGAGGGAAGCACGCTTTCATTTTTTTCCAACGGGAAGGACACTGTGCATAGCTGATGCTGTAAAGGGGATTTCACAAATCACAACGCAATTAAGACGACGAACGATCTGACAGCGATGGATGATCTCTGCCTCATCCACCCATGGATCCGATCTCTTTTGGACCAAGAACACCGACGTGCTTCAGCTAGGCTTGACAAGATGACACCAGCGGTTGGTCGCTCAGCGCTCAACTCTTGAAGCTGTTTGGAGCGCTTTCGTTTGAGGTGTTGCGCCCCGAATACAAGTGAGTCACAAGTCACGAACTCACTGGCATGGTTGCGGGGAATAGATTATGTAATATGTCTGTACGGTCGGCCTGCAGTTTGTTGGGCCTGTGGCCATCACTCAGGCGATTCGCGTATGCATCCGCTACGACAACTGTAACACAAGTTGTCGTCTTATTCTCCGTCTATACTACCCGAAAGTACAATCCTGTATTCGTAATGTCCTTCGGGACCTTCCTAATACTATTAAAATGGCTCTGCGGGCGAGAAGTCCTTGATACGAACAAATGCACACACCTCAGAGAGTGAATTTCCCACTACTCCATTAACATTAAAGCCGTTGTGCGGGATGTGGTTCTGAGTCACTCAACCGAGTCTACAATTTGGGACTGGACTGCGTCTAAACCAGCTCTCGCACCCGTGTCGATCGCGAGACTCTTGCGAAAGAGTTTGTCAAGGAAGGTGTGTATACCTTCCCACAACAGCTGGTGCGTCCTCGTTCTTCAACATCTCGTGTCTTCCTCTGGAGGCCTTGGATCCCTTATTACGTGCGTGACCGAGCTTTTTCCCACTTGTGTCACTCTCAGACCCGAATCAAGGGCGGAACGAGGGTTGGGAGGAGGGGAGGGGGGGCGGCACAACACTGGGAAACGGTAGAGGGAGACACACCCTGGTGCAAATTGAAGCTTTGAAGCCTGAACTTGGGTAAGATGTACGCTGGTGGACCTTGTTGTGCGAGCCTGCCAGTGGTCGACTGCTCAAGCGCTCAAGGGCAAGGGATCATTGTCGAGCACTGGGAGGGATCCTCGCGGCTCTAAAACTGGTCACACGGCTACTGGAGGACAGTTAGGGGACGTCGTACCAGTCTTTGTATATATGCCTGAGCCGATAAATAGTTATTCACAATTTGTCGTAAACGCTGATAACAAAAATTGAAAAATTTTCACTGATATTTGATAGCGACACTCACGAAACAGCCAGTCCATGATCAACGCATCAGCTTTTACATCATCGGTCGCAGTCCCCGTGATCTCTAGAAGTGTCTGCCACATCGATGACATGACCCCCCGCATACTCTCGCATTGGCAATTCTGCTTGTATGCACACAAGAGGCCATCGGCCTTCTGTTGGGAATCACGGAGTTGCTTGATGATAGTGTCTGCATGATGCCGGGAGTTAATAACAGGAACTTCGAATTAAGGTGGGAATGAACCTACCACTCTGCGCGCATAGTGACCCAATGGCAGCGTTCAGGCTTTCTTTCTTCTGTTTGACCGTACTCTAACAGCCAGTGAGGCAGATTTGAAGCTCTTGGACGATTTTCTCAAGATTTGCTATTTTTTTCATCTGAAGAACAAGCATGCATGATCATTAGGAAGTGGTGCGTATGTAGATACTGTTACACCCACTTGAGCGGTGATTTCAGACTTTCTTCCTTCCGCTTCCCCTTGCATTGGGAGTCAGCGTGCCGTATTCGAAGTTCTTGGACAGTTTTCTAGATCTGCTATTTTTTCGTCTTTGAAAAATGTGCCAGTGCATATTAGAAATACTGAGTATGTAATCGACGGCCTCACAAACTTGAAAAACCTCGGAACATGGGAAGAACGAGGCAGGGTCGGCATCAGTAACGCAGAATGGTTCCAAGCTACAGCATACCACGTGCACAGACGAGCACCAACAAGCTTTAAATGGGTCAAAGGCCACACGCGGATCGCCGGAAACGAACGCGCCGACGAACTCGCAAACCTTGGGGCACAAAGAGACTAACCAGACGCAATCGACCGTAACGTACCCAAGAACTTCCGCTTACCAGGCATCAAACTGACCACCATCACCCAACACATAGCCTACACCGCAATACGCGCAAGAGACAATACCCCGTACACAAAAAACACCCTCATCAACCTTGACATCACCCGGTGCGCCATACAAGACATCACCCGCAACCTTGAAACAGACGCCACGCCATGGAAAAGCCTACGCCACCCCGACCTGCGCCGCCCCATCCAAAACTTCCTGTACCGAGCAATGACCGGCTCCCTGAGTTGGCGACTTCTGGACCAACCCGATCAAAATGCCCACACTGTAGGGAATCGAGTCACTGGAGCACATACTGACCGACTGCGATGCGGGAGAGACCACCATCGTATGGAACCTTGTGCGGAGCATCTAGCTGGAACCCACTGCCACCTGGTCAACGCCCACCCCCGGCCACATCCTTGGGTGCGGCTCTATAACCCCAGCCGCGAACGAACGAGGGATCACCTTCCCGAAACAGAGGAGCAACACCCGCCTAAAACGCATCCTGATCTCCGGATCCGTCTACCTAATATGGACGCTCCGCTGCGACCGCGTGATCAACGACAATCCACACGCAACACAACGGAAGAACACAATCACGGCTCGTCTCAACATCGACTGTAGACTAGCCAGAGCAAACAGGAAAAACTACACCGCAACAAAAGTCCTCCATACCTGGACACCCATCCTCGCCAACCCTGAAACCCTGCCACGTGACTGGACCACAAACCTTGAGGTTTTAGTGGGTATCAAGCTACCGAGGCCCCCTGCTTAAACCGGAGGCACCGAGTAGTGCACAGAGCCCCACACCCCCTATGAGAATAGGGCGTGCGTAAGCGCATTTTCCCTCGGACCGGCCGCCCCCTGGCGTCCGCCTTAGTGTGTTATGTAGAACTAGCTTGTCGGTTGCTACGTAACGAATACACTTGTCCAAAAAAAAAATCCTGAGTTATGGGGCACAAGTACAGGATTGGTGGCACTGTTATCCCACGCCGTCGAACGCAGCCACGCGTAGATTCTCCATTCGCTTCTTACCATACACGCTCAGGAAATGCCTTCCAAGTCGCTATCACCGGACGAGAAGGCAAAGGTAACATCTGCTATTCCATCTTCGTTCAACAAGATCCTTGCCGCAGTTCCAGCCCGCATCTACTTTGCCCACCCCCAGCGCGACAAATGGTCGTATGGCGGTCTCCAGGGTGCTCTCGCGTTCACCCATGACAAGTCGAAAGACGCGTTTCTCTTCAAGCTCGTAGACTTCACCGGCACACGGGGCGTGATATGGCAGCATGAGCTTTACGATCAATTCGAGTACCACAGCGACCGCCCCTTCTTCCACACCTTTGCCGGCGACGTGAGTTCGTCGTTTGTCCGCGAACCATTCACTCAACCACACTTTTTCCAGCTATGCACGATCGGCATAGTTTTCTCCGAAGAGAAGGATGCTACTTTGTTCTACAAGAAAGTCACGAGTCGCAAAGTAGACAAAGGTACACGAGAACGTTACTGCCACAATACCCTGTATGCTCATCTCACTGGTCAGCACCCAAGGCTGCTTCGGAGCCGAAAAAGGTTAGGAAGGGTGGAATTGACAAGTCCATGATCTCGGCTCCAAAAGCGGGTTCATTCCAACATGTTGCCCACGTCGGCTACGACGATGAGAAAGGATTTACAAGCAACAATGTTGACGAGTCATGGCTTTCACTTGTTCGAGATCTCCAAACTCGAGGTGTTACCGCGGAAATCATAGAACAAAATAAAGACTTCATCCAGAACTTTGTCCGCCAGGTGCAGCAGAATGGGGACACAGCGGAGGCAGCGCCGAAGAAGAAACCACCACCACCAGTCCCTCGGCGAGTCGCTCACATCACTTCGAGTAGCGTTACCTCCACCAACGGAGATTCAGTATCCCCACCTCCACAGGCCCCTCCCAGGCAACCCCCCCGATCTGGTCCCCCTGCCCCCCCACCGCCTCCACAACGCAGTTCTGTGGCTCCTCCTCACCCGCCTGCACCCCCTCCAGCTCCAGTGAGACTCAACATTCCCCCTCCTCCACCTTCTCGACCGGTGAACCCCCCATCTGCTCCCCCGCCGCCACCCCCGGTTGTCCATCCAATCCCATCACCCCCGGCTCCTCCGCCCCCTCCAGCGCGTCCCCAAAACGGTACACCTCCCCTAGCACCGCCTCCACC